>JABANP010000967.1:0-10081 GCA_013115135.1 Perkinsus olseni
CGGCCCTATCCGCCAATTTGCTGATGTCTCAACAACAACAACAACTCGCTAATGTGATGATATCATCCTCGACCCCCATATAGGCTACATGGCAACGGCCCTATCCGCCAATTTGCTGATGTCTCAACAACAACAACTCGCTAATGTGATGATATCATCCTCGACCCCCATATAGGCTACGGCAACGGCCCTATCCGCCAATTTGCTGATGTCTCAACAACAACAACAACTCGCTAATGTGATGATATCATCCTCGACCCCCATATAGGCTACATGGCAACGGCCCCTATCCGCCAATTTGCTGATGTCTCAACAACAACAACAAAACTCGCTAATGTGGGATGATATCATCCTCGACCCCCTATATAGGCTACGGTAACGGCCTCTATATGTTACAGCTAGAGCCTGGTTCAACACTACTCAGCTGTTAGACTATCATCGCTACACTTACCTTCACTGCTGCTGCGTATCATTAGTATCAGATAGCCATCTGACCTTACTATGCGCTTTGCACTAGCGTCCATGTGTATACGTGCTGTCCTAAGCTTAGCGTAGTAAGCTGTAGTGCACATCATCACGAAGCTTCTCTCGAGTCCAATTTTACCTTTTTTGGGTCCCGTCTCAAACAGCCACACTGTACTGAGTTATAGTGCAGTAGTGGTAGCAGCTCATCGTTCTCGAAGACCACTTTCGGACTTCCGCCCCGGTGCCTTCTCGTCTTCATGGAGGTCGGGCCCAAACTCTGATTGTGCAACGAACTCTCCCTCAACATGTTCTGTTCGGTGTCAAGTTGCTACAATTCTTCGAGGCGAGCTATTTCTACACCTTCGGTTGCTTCTCGTTCCATCACGGTGCTCCTACTGGTCATCTTCATACAACTCCGTACAAGCCGACAATGGTAAACCGCCTAGACGCTCCCCAACAAGTCCACAATGGCGTAACCCCTAGACACTTAGCCTTCGCCCACCGGAACTACTACCCTTTACCCCCGATCGCCCAGGATCAGCTGGTGAGAACTCCCATCCTACCTCATGTTCTCCAGTAGCCCGTATACACTGGCCCTTCAATCGGTTGCGGTCACCCCCATCCATGACCTTATCCTCAGCATCTCGCGTTCCAGCCCATCTCAGAACTATGGCCTACCCCGCCTACGGAACATTTGTAGCTTTTATGAAGGTACTTACAGCTTCGTCGCCCTTACAAGCCCCCCTAGAGTATGGCGCGGACATGACCTCGCTCCTCTGCCTGGTTGATCCGGCAGAGTCGTCGTTCGTCATATTCGGGAACTCATCTCTCAAGCTCCTCCTCTGCAAAGTCCAACTCTGACTACAACTATGAGTCCATCTCCATCAACTCTATCTCAGCTACCTCGTACTGCGACGGATGTGATCCATGTGCTGCTTACCGTACAGCCCCTTCTACAAGAACAACTTATTGTACCATTAACTCCATCCAAGGATCAATCCGCTCACTCCTCTATCTCTACCTCGTCTTCGTCTTCCTCTGCTGCAACTATCGGAAGATCTGATCGGTCTGCCCAATCTTGGCATTCTCTTCAAGCCTCCTCTTGGGAGTCAGCCCCAAGCGGTCCAGTCCGACGTTCACGACGAGTCCCTGTGAGATTCGATCCCACCGGTTCTGCTAATGTATGTAGTTTCGATGATCAGCTCTATCCTATCCGATAACGCTTCGGAGGGAGAGAGAGAAACCTGCACTATAGTGACAACATTGGTGACGCCTATAATGTTAGCTATGTTACAGCTAGAGCCTGGTTCAACACTACTCAGCTGTTAGACTATCATCGCTACACTTACCTTCACTGCTGCTGCGTACTATTAGTATCAGATAGCCATCTGACCTTACTATGCGCTTTGCACTAGCGTCCATGTGTATACGTGCTGTCCTAAGCTTAGCGTAGTAAGCTGTAGTGCACATCATCACGAAGCTTCTCTCGAGTCCAATCTTACCTCTTTTTGAGCCCCGTCTCAAATAGCCGCACTGTACTGAGTTATAGTGTAGTAGTGGTAGCAGCTCCTTGTTCTCGAAGACCACTCTCGGACTTGGACTTCCACCCTGGTATTTTATCGTCTCCATGGAGGTCGAGCCCAAACTCTGATTGTGCAGCGAACTCTCCCTCAACATGTTCTGTTCGGTGGTAAGTTGCTTCAACTCTTCGAGGCGAGCTATTTCTACACCTTCTGTTGCTTCTCGTTCCATCACGGTGCTCCTACTGGTCATCTTCATACAACTCCGGATACAGCGGCGTACAAGTCGACAATGGTAAACCGCCTAGACGCTCCCCAACAAGTCCTCAATGGCGTAACCCCTAGACATTTAGCCTTCGCCCACCGGAACTACTACTCTCTACCCCCTATCGCCCAGTATCAGCTGACGATAACTCTTATCCTGCCTCATGTTCTCCAGTAGCCCGCATGCACTGGCTCTTCAATCGGTTGCGGTCACCCCCTTCCATGAGCTCATCCTCAGCATCGCGTTCTAAATCATCTCAGAACTATGGCCTACCCCGCCTACGGAACATTTGTAGCTTTTTTGAAGGTACTTACAGCTTCGTCGCCCTTACAAGCCCCCCTAGAGTATGGCGCGGACATGACCTCGCTCCTCTGCCTGGTTGATCCGGCAGAGTCGTCGTTCGTCATATTCGGGAACTCATCTCTCAAGCTCCTCCTCTGCAAAGTCCAACTCTGACTACAACTATGAGTCCATCTCCATCAACTCTATCTCAGCTACCTCGTACTGCGACGGATGTGATCCATGTGCTGCCTACCGTACAGCCCCTTCTACAAGAACAACTTATTGTACCATTAACTCCATCCGAGGATCAATCCGCTCACTCCTCTATCTCTACCTCGTCTTCGTCTTCCTCTGCTGCAACTATCGGAAGATCTGATCGGTCTGCCCAATCTTGGCATTCTCTTCAAGCCTCCTCTTGGGAGTCAGCCCCAAGCGGTCCAGTCCGACGTTCACGACGAGTCCCTGTGAGATTCGATCCCACCGGTTCTGCTAATGTATGTAGTTTCGATGATCAGCTCTATCCTATCCGATAACGCTTCGGAGGGAGAGAGAGAAACCTGCACTATAGTGACAACATTGGTGACGCCTATAATGTTAGCTATGTTACAGCTAGAGCCTGGTTCAACACTACTCAGCTGTTAGACTATCATCGCTACACTTACCTTCACTGCTGCTGCGTATCATTAGTATCAGATAGCCATCTGACCTTACTATGCGCTTTGCACTAGCGTCCATGTGTATACGTGCTGTCCTAAGCTTAGCGTAGTAAGCTGTAGTGCACATCATCACGAAGCTTCTCTCGAGTCCAATCTTACCTCTTTTTGAGCCCCCGTCTCAAATAGCCGCACTGATCCGCCAATTTGCTGATGTCTCAACAACAACAACTCGCTAATGTGATGATGTCATCCTCGACCCCCCATATAGGCTACGGCAACGGCCCTATCCGCCAATTTGCTGATGTCTCAACAACAACAACAACTCGCTAATGTGATGATATCATCCTCGACCCCCATATAGGCTACGGCAACCCTATCCGCCAATTTGCTGATGTCTCAACAACAACAACAACTGGCTAATGTGATGATATCATCCTCGACCCCCATATAGGCTACGGCAACCCTATCCGCCAATTTGCTGACGTCCCAACAACAACAACTCGCTAATGTGATGATATCATCCTCGACCCCCATATAGGCTACGGCAACGGCCCTATCCGCCAATTTGCTGATGTCTCAACAACAACAACAACTGGCTAATGTGATGATATCATCCTCGAGCCCCATATAGGCTACGGCAACCCTATCCGCCAATTTGCTGATGTCTCAACAACAACAACAACAACAACAACAACAACAACTCGCTAATGTGATGATATCATCCTCGACCCCTATATAGGCTACGGCAACGGCCCTATCCGCCAATTTGCTGATGTCTCAACAACAACAACTCGCTAATGTGATGATATCATCCTCGAGCCCCGTATAGGCCACGGCCTTATTCTCCAAATAGGCTTCTCAATGGCATAATATGAGCAGCGCGAAGGACTGGGTGTGATTTTTTCCGACAGCCACAGTCAGCAGATGCCACGGCATCCACGACGCGTTATGGTCCAGCTGAGAGGTCTGCGCAGAAACGATATTCTCTTCCGGTGGTAGTTCCATTCTACTGCAACACAACGAGAAGCTCGTGCATTCCGAGGGAAAACTGCTACAATTAAAGCTGGAAAAGCGAGCTCCAAGGCTCAGAGGACAACACCACGAGTTCACTCATCATGGGTTGTAAGGAAGCATCCGGGTTTACGAATATCCAGAAGGCTCAGGCTGAGTTCGAACAGCGGTATAACAGTGATAACAAGCGATGGGATACGAAGAAGCAACAACATATCAACCCTCATTCCACAGCCAATCCGTGACAACTTGGCTTCTGCGAGAGCCCGTCATCTAACAGGCCCCTTTACTTACGCGAGGCAACAGAGCAGTAGAGCTTGGAGGGGTAGCCGCTTGCCAGAACCGTACAACGCACAGTACAAATGCATCAGTCACGCGGTTTTGTGTGCACGTAACTTGACAACCCATTTCCTCCAATACGACCCAGAGAGACCGAAACCAAAAGCAGCGTGTTGTATTGCTATATAGACGAGCAAAATAATTGTCATTGTAACTCTGAAGGACGCCGGGTACACGTTATTCGGGCCATCATATCCCAGAGTCGAGATAGCAGGAGATGTCCACGGGTATCTTTGCAAAGCGAGCTCAGCGCCGGGACCGGAAGGTCTGCAGTCGTAGCTCGGCTGAGGCGACCAGTCGATGAGCTCGGGTACTGCCTTCTGATAAGTATGGATTTGGGGGCCTAGGAAACACCCACCAACCAATCCTACTGAGTATTGCTCGATGACAGGGATGCCTGCGGTTTGAAGAGATGCACCGGTGTCGCAGTTAATGCGAAAAACGCAGGATAGGTCCCCCGGCTCAACCCAGAGCAGGCTGAAGATCAAGACGTTGACGAGAATATACATCACGTTCAAAGCCCAATTCCAGAGCACGCTCTTCCTGAAAGCCCCTCCATATGAGGAGACATAGGCGTGTGTGCTCAGAGCTGTCAGCATGAGGCAGACTTGGACAGGCATATCGTAGTTGTCGCCTTTTTTCGCCCACTCCTGCGGCGGGACACGTAGGTCGAGAGTGTTAACGCGATTGTACCACTCCCTGTTAGAAGGCGACCACAGGATAGCGAACGCTACAAACTCGGCGACCCAGTATGACAAGATGGGCAGAGTGCATACCAGAATGGTCCTCCACCCGAGCAGAGATCCGCTAGGACGATAGTCTGCAAGCCTGGTCGATGGACCGGAGAGAGTCATTGTCCACACCATCACAACGCTGATGAGAATATCCTGAGTGATCCAGAACCACTCGCCCGGCACCTGGTTGCCGATGATAGTACCGACGATTCGGGAACTGGTGAGGGTGAATGCATATACGATAAAGAAGGAGTAGGTGGCGATGTTTGTAGCAAGGCAGGCGCGACCCTCCCGGATCATGTCAACAACCGTGAATAGGGATCGACCATCACGACCGGAACTGAAAGGTGAGACCATAGATGCTTCTGCATCTGATAGAGCCATACCGGCATGAGCAGCACGAAGGGCGCCGCAGTCATTGCCACCGTCACCACACATGCCAACCACCAATTTCTGAGATTGGAGGTACTTCGTCACGTTCACCTTGTCCTCAGGCTTCATGCGAGCAAACACGAAGATATCCTTCCACAAACGATCGAGCTCGAGGGGGCTTCGGGCGAGATATTTCCACGCAGACCTTGTCACAGCGAGTTGGTCTACGCCGGTCTTGATATCTGAGCATGGCTCGTTTCTGTCAGTATCAGTCCACACCAACTCGTCGGCCTTCTCATCGAAGTCACCCAGTAGAACTCGTGGCCCTCCTCTAGTGGCCCCGATTATACCGCACTCCTTGGCGATGGCGATACCGGTTAAGACGTTATCACCAGTGCACATGACGCTGCGAATGCTCCCGGCAGTCAAGGCTTTCATGGCAGCTGGCGAGTCTGGTTTCATTTCGTTACGGAAGAGTAGAAGACCACACATCGATAGGCCCAGCTCGAGAGAGTCCCTTCTAGCCGATACGATCTGCTCGTCGGTCAGGGAGTCGTCCAGAGTTTTGCTGGCCATCGCCAAGGTGTAGAAGTTATTAGAAGCACAAGCCTCGGAGACTTCGACATAGTCTGCTGGGATCGTCTCGGGCAGGGAAATCGCGGCCACGCGTTCGTACGACCCCTTAATGACGACGATCGCCTCCCCGGTGGACAAGTCCCTGACCACCGAGCCGGACGTCATCCTGTTGTGATCGAAGTCGAGCTTCTTTAAGACCTTCAGCTTGTGCTCGCCCTTTGGTGAGGTGATGATATTCTCCGAGCCCTCCTCCCCTGGGTTGGGGAGAGACCATCCAGTTGTAGTAAACATCGACACTTCGACGTTATTACCCACCAAGGTCCCATCACGCAGACTCGTCACAGTATGGCAACACGCCAAGCCGTATTGCATCCTCAGGGGAACCTTCTCTGATATCACGGACTTATTCTGGTCATCGAGAGGAGGCAAACCAGGCTCGAGCTGCACCTTGCTCATGAACTCTCGCTTGGAAGCGTCGACGGCCACCACAGCTGCGAAGTCCATTCCGTCTTTGGTGATGGTACCGGTTTTGTCGAAGACCATAGTCGATATCTTTCCGGCAACGGGTATCCTTCCTGGTTGCAGACATGAGATCTTATGATGTTTCTCTAGCCTATAAGCCGTGTTGAAGTCAGGAAAAGAACGATGATGAGGACGGCATACAGACCAAGGATGCCGTAGACAATCGGCAGCTGGTCCGCATATTTGAACCTAGCATGAAACCCGTCAGGCCGCTGCTGGCGACGATGCACGGAAATTCGGTCCACTACAGCATTTCCAGGCCTACTTAGTGAAACCCCAGTGCAATTTGGTAACACCTCAATGCAATTTAATAAAGCCCAGGCCAAATTAGTAAAAACCCAGAGCAAGTCAATGAGGCCCGGACCAAATTAGTAAAACCCCAAAGCAATTTAGTCCGTACGCGAAACACATCCAGATCGTCCCTCCTGGATCGTCCTCTGGGATAACGGGGGAACCGGTAGAACGAATTCAGAGCACCGCCTGCGATACTGCAAAATGCTGCTCCCGAAAGGCGTCGAAGAGATTACTATGCAATTGTGCATACGATGCTTTAATCATGCTCGAACGTTGTACCCTAGTTGCTTAGCTATGAAAGACATGCAAGCCGGAGCCGAAAATACAGCATGTATAAACTGTAGCATGTTTTACGGTAAGACTCTTACCTGCGTTCTGCAACATATTGAGGGCCTACTTCATTGGGCTGACGATTGAGAGTGTTTTCATACTTGTTGGTGACTTCGTTAAACTCTACTGAATTGGTCTTTCATGAAATCAAATTGCTCTGGGGTTTTTACTAATTTGGTCTAGGCATAATTAAGTTGCTCTGGGGTTTTATTAAGTAGGCCTCGAGATGATGTAGAGCTCGCAACAAGTTCGGCTGATAGACTAGCCTAGTCTGGCTAGGGCGGCCCTAGTAGGGCCTAGACGTAACACTACGCCAAGTACAAAAGATCACGTGATCGATGTCGCAGGTCGCATATTTCCATAGCAGTGCTATGATAGCACGCACCAGTTCAGCGGTCCGTGGCTCCGTTCCCCGAGTGGGTCTACCTGACTGACTGTGGGAAGAGAACCATCCGAATGAGTTGGCCTTTAGTCGTCAGAGCTCCAACACCGGTGGCCAACAACACAGCCCGTCCCTCGTGCGGGCCCGTCGACTGCATACAGGTGGTGCCTGCGTAAATGCCCAGCAACCCGCCGGAGGATGGTCCGAAGAGAGGAGGTCTCACCTGCGTATGCCATATTTTTCTTAGTAACTTCAGCACCTTGAACGTCTTCAACGGGGAACTTTTGGATGGGCATAGGCTCCCCCGTGAGCATCGATTCATTGACGATAATCGACCCTTGAACAATCACACCGTCGCATGGGAGAGGCTCCCCTTCCTCCACTCTTAGTAGGTCACCAAGGACCACACCATGGGAGCCGATCTCGATCCACTCTCCCGATCGCAACACCTTCACCCGACTCTCGAGCTTCGCCATGGCAGCGATCTTCTTCTGGCCTCTCCTCACGATGAACAGGGCCCGATAGATTCCGGCACTGAGGGTCATGCCCAGCCAAATACAACCGATATTCCAGGCCGTGTAGACGATGTAGGACCAGGCTGCGATGGACTGCAGTATATACAGGACATCACTGAACTCGGCGGCCAGACTTTCGAGGACGCCAGGGACCCTCACCCGTATCTCATTCGGGCCCGTTCTCTCCAGCTCAAGCTTAGCCTCGTCGTGGCTCATACCGCCGGCTTTCATCCGGCTATCCATCTCAGCGGATGTCCATTCGCCCATACCAACAGGACGATATCGCCCTTCCTCGTCATCTAGCACATATCTTACACACGTATACTCATAGCACTTCACGTCAAGCACCTCGTCGTACTCAACCTCCACCAACGTCTTGCGAGTTGCAGTCCTGAATCTTGTACGCAGTCTGTCCCACAGGACCGACAATTGACGACCAAAAGCCGGGATGTCTTCCTCGGAGGCCATGCCAGGATCGATCATATCCTTTGAATCCTCAGCGCGTGGTACGGCTTCTTCAATGACCACGCTGGTCGCATCAGGGAGATTGGGTTCTGGGAGCATGAACAGGGTGGCGAGAGAGCCATAGAATTTAGATAGTGTAGCAGCAAGTACATGAAAGACGACCATAGAATATATGCAGGGTATCACAACTCCGTTCCAGTCAGTCTGCCAGGCCGAAAGGAGCTCAGGAAAATAGGAAAATGTGCAGAAGACCACGATGCCAAGGTAGGCCAAGACCAGCAGGACGATCCAAGAATACAGAATAGTTGTGCCGACGAATGATTTTCTGTAGCCGGTCTGAATGAAGAGCCTATCGACCTCGTCAGGACTGTGAAATGACAGACGACGGGCAGCGCCAGATGACTTGGGTTTCGTCTTAAAGGCCCTAGTAGTGTGGGCAGAACGATAGATCAAGAAGATCGCAGATATGAGGAGCTGGCCGCAAAGGACGCAGGTCCAGGTGAGGGCAACCCTAGCTCCGAATTCCATACGTGGTAGTTGGAAGTTCTCGATAAACTGAGAAAACTGGCGATTCCGGTAGCCGAGTGACGGCCCAACGGTGGGCGATTCGCCCAGGGCGAAGTCCGTCTGACTCTCATGCGTTTGCGCGTCGGAAAAACGCTACTTGCCGCGATAATAGTCTAACAGCTAAGTGGCACTGAGCCAAGCTGTAGGTGTTACATAGCGTACACAATAGTCGTCACCATGTTGTCACTATAGTGTGGACTCACAGCAAAGCGCCAAGGCAACAGCACGCATGCGCATGTGGTGAGCATGCGTGCAGTCAAAGAGCGTCAGGCGCAGTACCGGTTAATCTGATCAGCAAGACCATGGTGATGCCTTCGGGAACATTCTGTGCCTCAGATCCCAAAAGTAGTAGCCTATGAGCTTTTAGCCCGATCGAAACTCATGCATGCACCGACAAGATGGAACCACACGATCGGCAACTCACCGTTTGGCCGGCTCAACGAAGATCCCCTTGTGAGCTTAACCAGGTATTTAACAGACTGCCTTTCCTGAGTTTCAAGAGCACTGCCAGGATCGTCTTCACACGTTGAGTTCAATTCTGATAGTGCTCCTGAGAGTGAACACCTCGCAGAAGAATCTCGACGCTTTGATCTTTCGCTCCCATCATTCTTTCCATCGGGCCAATGGGACGAGTCGCCGCTATGAGGGGACAGTGTCATACTATCGAACAAAACGCACAGAAGAACTAAAACCTTGAGCCAAGATGGCTTCGAACTACGACATCATAAACCCGACTCAGAGCACTCATGGGCGGAACAAACGGGCTCTCTCACTAAATTCGCTGTC
>JABANP010000968.1:0-10027 GCA_013115135.1 Perkinsus olseni
GGAACGGGTAATTCCCAAAATCCAAGGGAGAAGTACAAAATCCAAGGAAGAATCTCGCTCGCCCTGCCGCGCAGTTTCCAAGGAAAAAAGTACAAAATCCAAGGATTGGCCTTTCGGCCAAATCCAAGGAGAATGGTACAGGATCCAAGGAAGAAAGTACAAAATCCAAGGGAAATGGTACAGGATCCAAGGAAGAAAGTACAAAATCCAAGGAGATTGGTACAGAGTCGATCGGGTTGCCCTGGGGTCTCTTTCGGGATCGGGTTGCCCTGGGGTCTCTTTCGGGATCGGGTTGCCCTGGGGTCCCTTTCGGGATCGGGTTGCCCTGGGGTCCCTTTCGGGATCGGGTTGCCCTGGGGTCCCTTTCGGGATCGGGTTGCCCTGGGGTCCCTTTCGGGATCGGGTTGCCCTGTCGGGTTTCGGGAGGGGTTTCGGGTTTTCCTTTCCTGCCTTCACCCGCAATTAAGGTTCTTTTTTCTTGCCTTTTCCACCTCTGTCACCTGCAGTTCAGCTCTGCCTCTTTCCTATCGTTTTCTTCAAGAATTTCCTCGTCATGTGTTTGCTCTCCGCGCGGCTCCTTCGCGGACCGCCCACTCCTACGAACGCGACAACCATACTTTGGATGCATATTTCTGCAACGTTCGAGTATTTCATTAGTAACCTTTGTTAAGATTGGACTTGGTCCACTGAGATAATATGAAGACCATGCTAGCTAAGATTGGACTTGGTCCACTGAGATGATGTGCAGACCATGATTTGGTCGCGATTGAAATTAAGCTTCTCTTGCATAAATGTTATTCGCTCTCCACCAATCCGGTTTCCTGTGTTCCCGCTTGCTTCTGCGCGGGCTCACTGCTTCGCGTGTACCTGATTATCTGGCTTACCCGAACTTTACAGTTCAAACACGGCTATCCTCTTTTCCATTTCCCAATCTTGCGCGTGCTTACTTATCCTATCTTCTACAATCTTCTCGCGCTCCGGTGCGGAAACCCCTAAAATACAGACATCACTCTGCTTTTCATTACTGCCTCTTCACCTGCCGCTGAGTCTTCAAAGGCTTTGAAGGCCTTGCGTTGCGGCAGTTTGTGTAGGGCTTGCGGCTTAGCACGACCTGACAAGGATCCGTCGCCAGGTGATCACAGATACCGTTTGCCCTACTCGAGGTTTTCTTGGAACGTTTTTCCGATACTGCTCTCTTGGTGATCGTCTTCCGGCTTATCTTCTCGTATTCTTCACTCTTATCTAAGGATGAGTTCGGGTTTGGCGAACCCCCTGTGCCCGATGCTTACCGTCCCTGTGCATAGCATCTGCCGCTGCCACAGCCTCCACCGGGATTGCGTTCCCCACATCTGCAGTTCCCGCGGACGAATCTGAGAGACACTCCGGAATGATCGCTGGCCTGGAAGTTTGAGAACCCAAGCTCTAGTCGCCGATGTTACCTGCTCTCCCGTTTTCCTCTCCTATCGGCTCCTCTGGGATGTCTGTCTTATGCTTCACCAATGCTCCCTTGCTCTTCGTCGGTCTTCCAGCCTTCGGATGAACCGGTAGGTTTACGTTGATTGTACCCGGATCTCCGGCTCCTTCCTCAACCATCAGGTACCACTTGAGCAGTACGCAATGCGAGCACTGCGTGAATTTTCCGAAGGACAAGCAGGTACAATAGCAAAGAGGCTCATCTTTCTCCTCGCTTGGAGTAGACGCTAGTACATGCACGCCAAATACCAGCTCTTCGAATTCGGTGGCCGTGACGAACTTCCTCTCGATGTTCACACCGGCTTCTAGCTGCACCCTCTGCAACGCTTCTTCTTCAGTCACTTCTCTCCCGTCTCGCTTACTAAAGCTACTGATACAGAATACCCTCACGTCACCTTCTACCACTCCTTTAACCTCGGTTAGTACACTTCTCCCTTCCTGCTTCGCGAAGTCGCGTCTTCTTGCAGCTCGCTGCACCATCATCGGATGCGGAGCTGACATCTTCCTCACCGAGATGTGTGCTTCGTACTTCCCTCCACGAGAACACGCTCCGTTCGCTGTCAGAAAGTCTTTGCAGGCTGCAAGATAACCTTTGTCACCTGCGAAGGTGGCAAACCGCTGCTTGCCCAGAAAGCGAGATCTCATGCTAGCAAAGAGACTTTCCATTATATTGTTGAACGATGGCACCGATACAGGCGCGGTCTTCTCCGCAGCCAGCCTCAGTATGCTGGGCCCGTGAAATACACCGTGTGATTGCAGACCGTTCCATGAGCTCTTCAAGTGTGCCCACATACCACTTCCAAATATGTACTTGACCTCCGGCAGTAGTAGACCGATATATTTCATGTACAGATCCTCTGTGCAGCAGGCGTAGAAGTTGGCGACTATCCGACGAAGGTAAATGAGGAAAGCGGCTCTTCGGTGCTGGCCCAATTCATTTCCGCTTTTCTTGCACGACTCGATGTGATGATAGTGACACCGTCGGCATGTGCTGGCTGGCAGTGCTATGCGCGTCCCTCCAATTATAGATGGACTCGCGTCACATATAATGTGACGGGGCCCCTTGTACGGCTTCCCTGTGCCTCTGAATGTCTCCACTACGGCCCGTAGACGTTCCAGGAGAAACGACACGGACTTGGCCGACTCATTGAGGGCTAACGCTCCCAGTAGTGGCGCCACCGTGAATGTCGTGCGGTTGTCGCTGCCGTAGAGACAATGGCATACTCCGACCACGATAAAGGTGAAGCATCCACGACACGATTTATAGTGCCCGTCAATGCCAAGAACCACGTTCTCCTCGTCCACTTCCTCAACGCACAGAGCATTGTAGATGTTGATTAGCGTTGACCGAACTCCGATAACGGTCGTGCAGTAGGTAGCTCCTTTTTCGTCCAGTCCTTCGTCCATGCCCAGGAAGTAGTATCCACCAAGCAACGGTTTCTTATGCCGCATGGACGGGAAGCACTGTCCCAGTTCTTCTCCAATGCTCCGCAACATCTCATCATTGGTTTCGATGAAGCCCTGTCGCAACACTTCGCTCTTCACTTCTGCGGCAGTGTACACATGTTTTCTCTCTTTTCCCAGTTTGTGCTTCCTCTTCCGTTTCAAAAGGTTATACAGTGCCGCCTCCCCGTCTCCTTCGCCGTCCTCGCCCCCTTGCGCCATTTCCTTAATACGACCCCATTCCTCTGGTCTTCTTGATTCTATCTGACCACACGCGTCGCTTTCTCTTCTGTCTGCCCCACGGCTGCACTACCTCTGCAAAAGCCCGCATCGCCGTGTTGTTTTCAAGCAAGTCGTCAATTTCCTTCTCAACCTACTACGAGCCATACTTTCTCTTAGCCCACCGTTTACTTACTCAGGAAATCCTATGAAATAGGCCCCTGGGCTCATTGGGGGTGTTCAATAAACCAATGCAGAATCGATTTCGTACGACTAGAGATTAACTCCCTGTCTAACAAACTAAGCCTGAAACCCATGATCGTTTCTGGGACTGATTTTCCCTCGTAGAATGCGATTCCAGAATCGATTCTGAGTTTCGGCATTACTATATTAAATGAGGCGGCTTGTCTGGTATCTGACCACGTGCTAAGTAGTCCTCTCCTGGGTTCAGAGAGCACTTCCAGAATCGCTTCTCAGACGACACCTCTAATGCAGGAAGCGCTCTCTGAGTTCGGGAGAGGTCTATTGAACGCCCCAGAGACTCGCAACGATAGATCGGTTACCACAGGTCGAGTCTCGTCTTTTTTGGTTTCATTGCCTACTCTCTCATCCGAACTGGAGGAGTGCTTTCTGTTGTAATCAGAACTACTTGCCCAAATGCCGAGGGGACATTCGATCATCGGAGCTTCAACTCTCTGTTGCTCTCCTGTTGAATCTTCCATGATGTAAGAAGCCTGTGAGAGTTCATTGTTGTATTGCATATCGTACCCTTAAGGTTATCCTCTATCGTCTAACCTTACCTACTTCGAGACGGAGTTCAACCGCACTTTGTGTGACTACAGGAATATCCGCGGGAATAACCGTCGGACGATTTTCTCTTTTAACACCTTGATGCAAAGGAAGTCGCCGATCAGAGTGCACTGGAGGCGGTGAATCGTGTGCGTGAAATCTGCACGGCTGCACTCGAGGCCATCAAGGGGCGATTCCCAACTTGCAGAAGCTTGTGTACTGCGTTTCGTGGAGGTGCTCAGGAGGCTGTCCACGCTGCTGAGGGCAAATTGCTGTATCGGAGAGATGGTACCGTTCTCTACGACCCCGTACGTGCAAGGGTGACAGCGAGACAATGGACTTAATTTAAATTCTCGTTCCCAAAGATCGATCAAGCATGGGGTGATCGCTGATGAAGACGTTGTGGCTGTTGTGTACTGCTCAGCACTTGTTGTGATATTAACTCACTAGCTGTTTTCAGTCGATGCATTCTCCTCGTAGGGCATCGTAGACATCCCAATAAATAGGTGGATGATGCCTTCGTTCGGGCGGTTTCTTCTGACTTCAGTCGAGAATTGTGGGTAAATTGCCATGATGCAGCAGCAACAGGAGGAGGAGGGGGAGCTGTGATGCAGTCTTGACGTTGACCACTCGAATGTTGACCAAGCAGCATACCATCATCGCGGTTTCAGCTACTGCCGTAGCCTTCCTGTCGAACCTGCCCCTCGTTAACGCCGCCCTCGGCACGATAGACCCTCACGATGTAAGGAAACTATCCACACATTACACGCTTACCGTGCAGCTGTGGAGTCTTCATCATCACACAGCCTTACTTTTTCTTGCCCTCAGGGATATCCTCGGTTGTCTAATATGACACATTACGAGAGCGAATACGGCCGAGCGCAATGCTTCTATGGCGACTATCACGAGGAGCCAGGTTCATCCTTCCACCTCCGCATCACGAAGAACGGCATTCGAACCGGCATGGTGCATTGCCCCGGGACTCACCGTTGGACTGCTTTTCACGTGGAGTGAGTCGTATGCTTTTCACGCGATATGGGCGTAAGAAATGATCGATAGAACGGTGGTGGAAAAGGGTTTTATGCCTTGCCCGCTCGCGTTGCAACGATCGCATTTCATAAGGGAATGAGGGTCATGGGCGGACCTTGGTCACAATTAGCGTTCTCTTCTCGGTAGTTACTCGGGGAGCCGGACCCTTTACTCGTATACCCCGAATACCCATCAGCCTGAGAGGCTACCGTATTTCTTCCGCCACAGAACCCCTCCGGACAATACGGGCTTGGATCCGCTCAGGGATGGACGATGGGTTGATGGTAGTAACATGAGCAGCCTCGTCGCGGTGGCGAAAAGAATTCGAAGCCACGGAGGTGGTCCACTGGTGTTTGTAAACGACGTCATGGCGGAGGGTGACGAAGATATGCTGGAGGCGTCTGAGATTCTCGAAGCTATCTGTCATGCTGCTGTGGAGGCACTGAGAGGAGCATATCCCGTTTACGAGGACCTTTGCGCTGAATACTACGACACTGCGGAAGGCGCCGTTAGAGCTGTTGGAGAGGATGACTGGGAAGTGGAAGAGGGCAAGAAGGTGTACCACCCCAAATGAGCTGAGGACCTCGCCATCATTTATCGAGCTGCATTCTTGTTGTTGATGTTCCTTTGACACTAACTCCTAGGACCTCACCGATGGCATGACGATGTGGTTGTTGTGTCCAATGCTGAGTCCTTCTTGTGTTAGCTCGAGTCTTGGAGGTTATTATTGGTATCATAGGTTAAAGCTGGCTTCACACAGATACCCGATGCATGCACTATTCCTCCCTCAGCGATCAGCCTCCCCCGATGTGCCTCCGTATGATGCAGCAGTAGAACTGATCTGTGTGATAGTATGATGGCCGTTGCACGATCGAGTGGGACGTGGTAGTAGCACTGGGTGGATGCGACTTGCTTCGATTCATCAAGCATATTAATAACGTAGCTTCAGCACTTGACGGGCTTTTACTGCGATTGGGTAGAAGGATGGCTCCTCCCGGAGATCGGATGTGACCAGACTAGTTGTTGCAGACAGGCTGGAGGAAGGGCAGAGTGCAAAGGCTGAGGATCTCAGCGATAGAGTGGAGATGATAGCCTCATCTTGGCTCAGAGGTGTGGTGGAGTATCCGCGGCGCAAGGAGGTCAACAGGGTGGTGCGGAAGATCCGGGGTTCGATTCCTGGCATCGGCAATTCCGTATTATCTTGTGACCGTAGAGCATCTGGTAATCTCCGGTTTTCTTAACGTGGACCAGCTTGAAGTATCTTGTGCTGCACGAGTTGTGGATGCTTTCAAGAGGAACGGGATGTCATCCTGAGGATGAGAATTTGGCAGATGTGAAGCTCGAAGATGCGGAGTTCTCAACTTCGCTGTCAACTCGCCTGACTGGAGTTGGTCGCAGCCTGTCGGTTACCCTGGCTGCGGGTGGTGATGCCCCTTGCTCGTCGGGGATGCCCACCTCTCAGAGAGGTCCTCTCTATCGAGGAGCATCGGCCCCAACATACCCGTCTTCTGCGGGTATGCCCATGACCCGGGCAGGAGACACCAGATACTGCCTTCAATTGAGTACTCGATGCCTGGACGCGATCTCATCGATATCACGACCATCTTACCTCTGCACTTATCAATTCATGTTTATCTGCAATCAGAGTCGACTATCCCGGGACCCTCAGCATGGGAGGACAGAGGAGGACAGCACTTCCGCTCAAGTCCGTTACTATCATCGATAACTCTATTGTGTCTTCGCGTGCACGTTGCTGTTGTTGTTGTTGAGTTAGGGTAGTAAGTAAATCATCGGGGCCCTACGTTATCATCTGCTACTCATGTATACGTCCGCGGCGGATCAGTCGGCCCTCAAGCAGTACGTAAGGGACCAACACGACAAGGGGAAGGGTCGGTGGCAACACATCACCAGAGCGACCATCGTCCAACCGTTTCAGACTCGTCATCATCATCTGTCGACCACTGGGGTAGCCGGGAGGAGATCATCGGTCGAAGGTTCGAGATGATATTCGATGATGCTGGACAGCAGTAGGCCTACATGGACTCGTCCGAGATCTACTGAATGGCAACGTGGCACGTGTTCTTTCGTTCTTGCTCGTCCTTACCGTTGGAAAATCTGTGTGTGAAATATAAAGCCTGGGGGGGGATGCTATCTGTCTGCGACAACAGCGGTGGGTGAGTGGAAGGTACTATACCGGTACGATCTGCTCCTGGCGGCCTAAGTCGAAAACATACAGGGTAGTATTGGTTGAGGTTACAAGGGATCGAACCCGGGTCGTTGGTAGATAAGATGGGATGATGAGGACCCTCGAGAAACAATACCGGAGGGGGTGTTCGTGGAGAAATGCACCTTGCTACCCTGCGTGAATGTGCAGGTAGAAGCCCATTAATGGCAACTGCCGGCTACGCTGTCCACCTGCTCCTTCAGGACTTGCTGACGCTGCGGCCAAATGGCAAGCGGCGGTCGATGTACGACATTTGCTGCCTTTTCCGGTGTATCCCAGATGTAGGGGAGAAGGGGTCTCTTCCCGTCTGCAGCCATGGTGATCAGTTAAACGAGCTTGTCGTGATGCATGAACCCGTACCGAAGGAATACAACAGAAGCATGCTGGATGATCTCACTTTGCGATACTCAAAGCTCATCCCCATAGGTCAAAGGTCTCCTACTGTGTAAGCTTGGATCGAAATCTGTCCTAGATACCCTGAGGGCGCAGGCGGAGTCAGGCTCATCAGCCTCCGTGTCGACTGTCGCGAGTAAAGCAGGCCATGCGGGCTCAGTGGTAATGCATGGTAAAAATTGAATGAGGGACAGCGAGATGGCTAGTAGATTCTCAAACTAGAAGAAGTATTGGAGAGGGAGATGCCGGGGTGAGTCGTGACGATCTTGATTAGACGGTAGCATGGGTGGATGGGTAGTTACGTGGAGCTCGGGGGAGGTGGTGGAAAGAAAGTCATGCAGGGGAAAGTTAGCGAGGTGGGCTGCTGTGTGTGAATTATTCTAGGGCCACTGCCAGCTGTATCAGGTCATGGGCATAGGACCTTCGAGGAAGTGGGTGGCCTATGGGCAATGCGCCTATCAGCGTGACACAGTAGTACCTGCTGGCGCCCGATTGGTGAAAGCTTGTGAGCACTTCAGGTGGAAGTGGTGGACAAGATCTACCCTTTCGAAATGTGTCCATTGCATGAGAGGGGGCAGGGACCGAGCCTGCTGGTCGGCGAGCCCGGCAGCTACTCCGGTATTCACATCGATCGGGAGGACAACGGCTTTGCCACGCTGTAGGCCACCAAGTTTGCGAGAAAGTTCCAGGGTGTCGCGAGTTGGCTGGCAGGTATTGTATCGAGGGACGAAAGTCTGTCATAGCCTTTAGTGATGATGATAGAGGGAGGATGGAAGTCTTCATCAGTAGGTTGGAAATGCGAAAAATGGGCTGAGCCGAGAATCGAACCCGGGACCTCGCGCACCCGAAGCGCGAATCATACCACTAGACCACACAGCCGATGTGATTTTGCACAACTGAGAACGGGCGTCCCGATGATACCTATCCTCATGTATTCAGACAAGGCTCAGACTGGCTCTGCCAAGCGAGAAATACCTCTCACTAATGGGCAGGACATGGTTCTGGATACAGCGTAATCCGTCTCGGGCAGCTTCGTCATTGCAGCCCCCCTCGAATTCTCCTCAGGCACTTCGCGAATTGGAAGTCTATGAAAGGTTTACCGACTTCTTTCAGGCTGAGCACGTTGATGCCAGGAGATGTGAGCATAGACGCTGTCTGTTGATCATGAGGCTCGCCCGTTCTCAGATGATTGTGATCCCCCCGGGATACTGGCATCAGGTCGTTAACGAGGAGTTCTCTGTGGGCCTGGTGGATGTCTGGGACCGCGGAATTTCTCACTTCCACGACCGCGATAACCATCTATTCATGGTTCAGTTCTCTGATATTCTTGAGGGGCGCCCTCCAAGTGAGTATTAGTCGGTTCTCATCGTTTTTGGCATCTTAATCGTCTCAGATAAATGCACGCTGTTGACGCCGAAGCCGGTGGGAGCCGCTCCAGCCGGCCAGAAAGCTTCGCCTCCTGCTAAGCGTCCTCGCCGTGATAGGCGATAGTAGTTGGAATGACTCACTGTTATTGCGATGATATTAGTAATGTAGCATGCTACCAAATGCTTTGACCGGTAAATTAACGAAGGGCAGTGTTCACAGTAACAGAGACACCAACGAACACTCGGACGCTCTTCACTCGGGGAGCTCAGTGGACAAGATGAGACCGAGATTGGATGTAATCCGACGGTTACACGAAGGAAGACAGACTGGGCGAAAGGGGAGATCATTCCAAGGTGACTGTGATCGGTGAGAAAGGGTGATCAAATTGTAGTGGATGAAGATGCACTCGCCATGAAGTGGACTAGCTGACTATGGGATAGCTGGGTCGGTTGGGTTACCACGAGTCGTCGAAAGCTCCAATCATTGACATGAAAAGCGCATGAATTCTGATGTCTTTCTGTTCCTCCTCGGCCGTAAGATGTTTCTGTTCTCCCTTTTGGAGGTGCAATCTTCACCTCTTGGCAGCCCGGTGACACCGGTGTTCACGAGTATTGGGCGAGAAGCTGCGCTCAGGCCCGAGACCGCGTGACGCCAGTCGACTCAGCCTCGCTCGACGAGGCGAGCGATACCTCATTTCTTTCGTGCTCTAACTGTTTCCCCCTCACACTCGAGCCGCCACTAACACTAGGCCATGACTTCAGCGCCTCCTGCAGTAGTAGTAAATACTCCCCTCAAGGATACCTCCATGCAGTACTACACGTAATCCTTCGAATGTCACCCAAGCACCATTCCATCATGGAAGTTTCGGCTATGGTTGCCGCTCTCGTGGCGAGCCTACTACCCCTCGGGGATGCCATCGGCGCAGCGGCCAAAGGCGATGTAAGAGGGGTAACAACTGTACGGCAGCAGCAGCGTGAATTCTGGCATGCTACTTCATTCGGCCTCATCGCAGAAAAGCTGCAGCTTCCCTCTCAGGGATACCCCCAACTGTCGAGCCACCGCCAATTTAAACCCATCAATGGCGACACA
>JABANP010000097.1:0-142359 GCA_013115135.1 Perkinsus olseni
ATCAGCAGCAGCAGGTACCCCCACTACGAGGCTTCCCATCAAATGATCATCATCACCATCACCGTGGGAGTAACAATCCACCTATAGGAGTGTCGGGAATACCAATGCAGAATGGTAGTCAGGCAGCGGTGAGGAGGGATGTTGTGATGACTGTAATGATGCTGGCAGATGGTAGTAGTAATACAACCAACCCACTACCAAAGTGGGGTGGTGGAATAATGGACCTAGATGAGATCGATGCACGCTTGAGACGAGCATTAGGATCGAAGAACATCCACAGGGATACCACAACAACAACAGACGGAGATGATCATGATGAGGTACTCTCCTACGACTCTATTGTCATAATCATCATGCTAGCATCAACATCGCCAGTGTTGTGGTAATGATGATAATACTACAACAAGAAGTTGTATAACCTGATATTCAAGGTTATGATGAGCTGAGGAAAGCTAGGTAGTCGTATTACAATCATCGTTCTCATCATTATAATTATGTAATGCTGTTGTTGTTTTGATATTATGTAGATTTACTATAAACACGTTACTATGCGAGAAGGAGGAGCTTATCACGACAATAAACCAGAAGGAAGATAATAATACCATAGACATCAGGAGGCAACATCATCATTCATCAAGCACTAGAAGTACCACAACAACACCAGCCCCCTCTATGAGTAGTAATACCACTATCACAACAACAACAACAACGTCTTCCCTTGCAGCTGATACTGAGATCATGTGAGTTGTTGTTACATCACTATTGTAGGTGATAACATCACCGCCATCAGCAGCAGCAGCAGTAGTAGTTATGAGTCTACTCCATCAAAATTCAATACCATCTTATCGACACCTATTGTCATGCATGATGATGATTGTGTGAGATCATCTCATAATGATGATAATCAGGAGGACAGTGAACGAGGATATAAGGATTATACTCCTCATCATCATAACCACCACCACGATGATGGTGATGATTATGGTAGATTTACATTACAGGTAGGTGGGAGGGGGTGGTGGTGGGAAGTAGTGTATTGATGGTATTAGGATAATAATAGTGAGAACACCAATGTTTTGAGGACATCGAGGAGGTCTATAATGGCCATGGAGAAGGATAATGAGGATCTATTCAATGAGAACCTCATATTGAGGAGAAATCTTGATGAGGCACTAAAGGTGCTCATCATCATCACCATTACCACCACTGCAACAGCAGCAGCATGATAATCCGATCCATGTTTTTAGAGATGTGATAAATTAGAAGAACAACTCGGTTGTATTAAATTAGAGATGGCTAGATTAGGCAAAGAAAGGGATGATGCCCAAGCTGATAATGAGTAACAACATCATCAATCACCACCATCATCGTGCTGCTGCTGCTGCTGCTGCTGTTGCTGTTGACTCGTATTGTTCATGTCTCGTGTGGCGGTGTAGATATTTTGAATGGGTCTTATATACTAATAGAGATGGTTATATACCACCACCGATGCTGCCATCACCATCACCATCAACAACAACATCACGACTCAATAATGATCAAGGAGGAGGAGGAGGAGGTAGGAGAGAATCCAACACTAGTAGTAGTAGAATAACACGGGTGGCGATAACTAATGATAGTACTGCTTGGTGGTATCATCATTACTGGTATTATTGAGGTAAGAATAAGTAGTAGTATTATTATTAGGTACATCTTTTACACGTAGGATGAGGAGGTCATTAACAACATCATCTCGTCATCGTAGTAGTCATCATTGAGTGGATATTATTATTACGAGTACACATGATAATTGTTATTATCATGCTATCACCATAGTACCATCCATGTTTCCTGTCATCATCATCATCATCATCATCATCACTGTAGAGTTATTGCTATTATTATTATGGCTATTCATATAGCATCTAGTAGTAGTACTAGCAGTTGTATTATTGTTACTCTCGTATAACGTCAATGTTGCCAAATGGAAACAACCCCTAAGGATACTTCCACTACATCATCATCGTCATCATCATTTTGGATGCTACTAGAAGCTCTGAAGAAAGCAATAGATGGGGGGGCACTATCTAATAATACTACTACCAGGGTAGTATTAACGATTACTATTATCCTCCTCCTCCTCCTCCTCGTCCTCCTAGTTGGTGGTGTTATTATGGTATTATTGTCAGGTATTGGATTTAACAAGTAGTAAAGATGGTATGGATATCATACACATGCTAGAGTTGGTATTGTTATCATTATTCAGTGATGGTAATATGGATGAGGTTAGGAGGAGTAGAAGGAGGAGAAGAAGAATATTAATGACCATGGCTATGCTACCTGTACCACTAACGACTATATTCCAGAATGATGATGAATTTATTATATACCTATTAATGGTGTCGTCGTCGTCATCATCAACATGTGATAGTAGTATTATCACCAATATTATGAGATTGTTATTAATTAACAAGAGGTGATTATATTGATGATGATCATTATATGCAAGTAATACAAGACCCAGCACTTCTCAGGTATAATGATAGTGTCATGCTCTACGGTCGGAACAACAACCGAGGTGGTGATGCTGACGGTGATGGTGGTGGGGGTGATACTACGATGATGGACATGAAGCTCAATGCGTTGGGGAATGTTATCACCATGTTGAATACACCACCACCACCACGAGGAGGCGGGGAGAGGCCTCCTGATGATGGTGATACTCATCCAAGGATGATGATTGATGTAATAATAACGAGTAGTAGGAGTATGGAGATGTTGTATCCTAGTTACAGTGTTATACACCAACACCACCACCACCGTCATATGGTACTATCTTCAGGTACTATCATCAAACAGGAGTATTAGTAGAAGGATATTAGAGATAACCCTACATCTCAAGGACACTTACAACAGGATAATGGGGAATAGCAGCAGAGCTACGTTTCAATACCACGACTACTAGGATTAATGATCATGATGATGATGAGGATTATGATGATAGTAATAGTAATGATGAGGCTGGGGTTAGTGTAAGAGTTCAACGTAATGCTCATCGTAATGCACCATCGTCACTGACGGCCCCCCTTCAATGGTTCATGATGATACCGAGTAATAAATTGGATAATTATGATGATACAACACAACTTGGAGGAGATGATCACGACGATGATGATGTCGATGATGGTAATAATAATACTACAGGTGTACTACGCTTCTGGTCCATCATAAAAGGCTTATTAGGGCTGCTCTTCTTGTTGTTGTTGTTGTTGGCGGTGGTGGTGGTGGTATTAGTAGTAGTAGTAGTCGTGTTAGCATTATCATTGTGATCAGGTGATTACAATTTACTACCACCTATGCAGGAGTGTAGTAGAAGGAGGATACGTCTCATTAAGGATATCATTCGTATTATGTTAACATCATCAACAACAACACCATCATCAACAACAACAACAACAAGTGAACAGGAACGACAACAACAAGGAGAAGGAGAACAACATAATGCTGTGGAGGTTTGTTGTCATGATAGTGATGATGAGATGAGGGAGTCGATGGTGATGATGATGACCAATGGCGCCACATCGGATATGATGATGTCACATGGACACTATAATGAGACCACCGACAGAGATGTTCAACTGGATGGTGGCTTCATGTTACGTGATGATGAAAGCGAGAATACTAGCATCGTGCAGCAGCAGCAGCAGCAGTCCAACTCAGACGATCATCCTCATCCCAATGACAGGAAGAAGAACATTGGTGGGCTGTTATCACCACGGGGAGGATCAGCAATAGGACCAACACCGTCATCATGGACTGTCTATTGTGATTACACACACGATCTTTCCTCTATCGATCATGATGATGATGGTGAATACTGCTACTACTCACCTCAACAACCTGATGATACATCAACTCCTACTACATCATTATACGATCAACAACAACAACAACGAGAGGAGGAGAAGGAGGGGCGAGGTTGGAGTAGTTCAATGGTGGTGAGGGAGGGAGGCAAAGACAACATCACAGCACTGCAGCAGCAGCAGCAGCAGCCGGTATTATCGTCGTCATCATCCAGTCATGAAGGGGAGGATCTATTAGCATTATGGAATAATGTTAAATCGGTGGGAGTTACCACACCACATGGGGATGGACAGGAGCAGGAGGAGGAGGGAGAGGAAGAGGGGAGCGGTAGTGATGATGATGATGATAGTTCAACATCATCTTGTAATAATTATTGGACATCAATATCATCGTCATGATTAATATAACGTTGTTAGATACAACCACAATTACTACACTAGGACCGGTAGGGGTGCGGCGAGGAGAAGGTCGACACAACAACAACAATGATGATGATGATAATGGGTAGTATTCATAACAATATTAACAATAATCTTGTTTATTTTTGTTATTGCCACTGTGCCTTATTATGATCATCATCATCATCATTATGATCAGTTACCGTTATGGTGGTGGTGGTATAGTATTACGATGGTCATTGGATGTTCCAAAACGTGAAAGTAAAAGTGTACTATTATCACGTCAGAATGGCATATGTCCTGCTTGTGGTGCTAAGTTACCAGATACTATATTAACACAACCTAGGTAATGCCAATAACAATCACAACAATAATAATACCTCATCATCAGCATCATCATCATTGTTGTTGTTATTGTTAGGTATTGTCATTATACTGGTATGTTATTCTGTCATAACTGTCATGTTAATGATACTAGAGTTATACCGGGTAAAGCCATACTTGAGGGTGATTATCTCCCCCATACTGTGTCCAAGATATCTGCAGAATTCCTGGATAGCCAATCCTTACTACCATTACTAACTGTTGGTTCTGAAGTATTCCCAACAACAACAACAACAACACGAGGAGGAGGGGCACTGGGAAGAGTGCATAAGATGAGAATGTGTTTACATAAAATGCGTGATGATGTACCATTCTGTTCGAGCGATATTCGGGCCAAATTTAATATTGATACGACCACCTTACTGCCAGCACATATTATGAATAATATTAATACATATTCTCTCAGGGATATGATCGATATCAATAGTAATAATAGCAATACGACTACTACGAAATTGGGTAGTGTTATGGGTAATATTATTAATAAATATGTAACACACATTTGGTCCTGTAGTAAATGTATTAATAATATTAATGCTGGTAATAACAACAATTCTGGATCATGCCTGTGTACGATATGCAACTCGTTAATACCAATATTTCCGTTTAATATACGTCATTACTATAAATGCCCATCATGTAATACGATATACCATCTACAATGTATCAATAGATCCGACAATATATGTCCTAGATGTTATTATACCAATACCACACCACCACCGCCTCCTCCTCCTCCTCCTCAAGATCATAATATAACTAATTAGTGTTCTTATAACTGTTCCTATTACAATTTACCAACAACTTGACTATATCGTGTTGAGCAGCCAGTCATATTAATCAATTGGATTAGCGCTCGCCCGTGTAATCGATCATATTGATCTGGTCCTTCCAGAGTTGCGTCCATTTTTCTCACTCTCTTCCTCCACCTTAACCTTCTTCTCCTAGCTGTCGTTATTATGTTGAAGGTGTCTCGTAGTAGCCTTGGTGGTGCTGGTGGGTCGTCTTCGATGGCCGAACAGTTGTTTCCGGGGTATAAGGATAAGATATGGGCTATGATACCAGATGAGTATAAATTAATGAAAATAAGATATGATAATAATATATTCGAGAATGGTGTTAACAAACATAAAACCTTCCAAAAAAGGTTTATTGCCTACAAAGGATAATATCGAACAACGTTTTATACCGTCACAAAAGTATAGGAAACCATCTGTTGACTGGAGGAGACAGGAAGCCAGAGGTACTTTACATATTGGAAGATGGTAATAGCAATAACAATACTCATGATGATGATGGTTATGATGTTCTGTTGATAGGTATGAAGGTCCGAATGGTAGTGATTATCGCCCTGGTAAGACTTTCGATAGGCTGAGGCAGTTAGTACCATTTACTGAGGAGGAATGGTCACAGAGACAACAACATCGTACTTGGGATGGTGTAAAGTTCGTTATGATATCTTGGGCAGGTAGTAGTACTACTAACAATAGTAGCAAGAACTATTAGTAGTGTCTGCCTGTTATTAGTTTGGATGGGATGGAAGATGACACAGACCTACCCCATTGTGTGGTGTGAAGAGGAAGAGGAGCAGCTAGTTGTGGCTGATGATGCTGAGTAGGAGTAGTGATGATGTTGTTGTTGTGGAGGTGGCATTACAGTCAACATTACAACATTATTACTCACCATCATTATTGAGTAGTATATATTCCTTCTCATCATCATCACATACTATGTTTTGTTGAGTGATTAACCATCATCACAATAGCAACAACAACAACATGCTGGTTTGGTCGTGCTGTCGTTGTCGTTGTTGGTGTTGTTGAATTATGAATATCTATGAAACTCCTCCTCGGTCCTCATGATAGCACTACCACAACAATCATGCCTTTCATTATGGAAGGACAAAAAGATGAGGTAACTGGTATGATGATAGGATAACGATGTAATTGATAATCTGATGATGGTATTGAGTATGATATCAACAAGGTCGAGTAATAGTATCTTCATACATCATCATCCATCAGCCAGAAGGTTGATGGTGGTAATAATGGTAAAAGGTGATGCTTTGGGAGGGGCACAATAATATTCATACTACTACTAGTAGTAGGATGGTGATGATGATAATACTATCATATGAGTATCAACAGCAACGAGAGCAAGAAGAAGCATCAGGAGACTTTTACAAGGATATCTATTGATATTATTGGGTATGGATCGTTGTGCTTCTCTCCATGGTCTACAATATGGTTTCGTCGATGATGTAGGAGGAGATGAAGAGACGAGGGTATACATCAACAACAACAGTTTCGTTAAATATGATGATACACGGCCATCAGTGTGATGCCAACATCACACTTGATCATAGTGATCATAGTGATGATAGTGATGATAGACCGGAAGTGTCACACAAGTAGACAGGGTAGTTAGATATACCCGTTAGGGATGGGGAGAAGGAGAAGAAGAAGAGTGGTAGCATCAGCATCATCATCACCAGTAGCAGCATGAGTAATAAGTGTAGGACACATCATTCATATTCTCTACCCATCATCACCATAATAATACTACCACTACTGCACTATCTTTTGCCATCACACCGTCGTCGTCGGATATACACGATAGGAGACGGAGGAGGAGGTATTAGAATGGCAAGTGTATCGTTTGGAGTGGTAGTCTTGTGATAATTATTAGGGTGTATGATCACTCTGCGATCAGTCATCATAATCATTCTATCAACCCTACAGCGACAATAACAAGAAGAAGTAGCGCCTCATCGCCACTACCACCTGTGTTGTTAACAGCACGACAGCTTTTGACTATCACCACACGATAATGAGTATCGTCCTGCAATCAGGCACATAACCTGATAGCTGCTCCAAAGGGACATTACCATCTGCAACACAACAAGCAGCAGCAGCAATCATGTTTACATGATTGCTGTATTCTCCTCATCATCATTGTTGAGTCATTGTTGGATATTCGATAGTATTCATCCTGCAATGTCATCATCATCGTTGCACACCAATATGATACCATCAAACCAACAGCAGCAGCAACAGCAGCAGCAGCAGCAGCAGTCCAGCGTTGATGATGATGATGATGTTCATATCAACAACACCATCATGGGTATACCTACACCGCTGAAGGAAGCACGAACAACAACAACAACAACAACAAGGGCAGCAGCAGCAGCAGCAGCCAATACTACTACTACTACTAGTACAAGGACAATACATCGACTTACTTCTAATAACAGGAAGAGGGAATACTATCACAACAAGGACACTGATAAGAAGAAACAAAAACGAAGACGTGATCAACGTGAAGCGCGTCAAGTATTACGGTATCCGTTAGGAAGGCCTATTGGGGATTTATTGAATACTGGTGACATCCATGCTGCTACTCATCATCCTCCTATTGCTCCGGGTCATCATGACGCATCATTATACAATATTACTACTACTTATGATAAGCAGGAACATTATCCAACTCCCATCACAAATATACCTCTACATCTTAGAACGTAATACTTCTGTGGTAGCATGATTATCATTACAATAATGTTGTTCATGTTAGGGATACTTTACCAATGGTCAGTATAATATACAAACCACCTGGTTATGCTTGTAGTAGTAATAAAAATAGTACCACAACAATCACAACACATTACGGAAAGCATGATAATGATTATTATGAGAATAATGGGATAATATCAAAGTCGTGCAGTGCTGTAATAGTAATGATAATGTTGTTCAGTGTCAACCGTTTTTATTATTAGGTAGATTACGTTAATAAATATTTGAATATTGGAAGTATTAATTGTGATACTACAGTACAATGTGGCTTTGTACACAGGCTTGATATATTTACTAGTGGTATCGTTATGGTGGCACATGATTATGGATCTTATTATCAATTAAGACATCAATTCAAGAATAGGACTGTATTGAAAAAGTAATAGCATAATTGCTGATGATGATGATGATGATGATGATGATCATGGTTATTATTAGATATATATGTTTAGTACATGGTGATATGGGTGGTGATGATAGTGGTGTTATACACACCAAAATAAAAACATATTATGATGACAGAAGGAAGATGATGTCGAAGGACCAACAGCAGAGGGAGCAATACCACTCAACCTCAACAACAAGTTGTATTGCAACTGGTAGTGATGGTAAGGATGCCATTACAAAATGGAGAGTTATACAACGCTACAACGTTAATGTGAAGAAGAACAGGTAATGAGCACACTGTGATGTTGATGGTGGTAGGGTAGTAGTAGCCTTGACTAGGTACACTATTGTACAAGAAAAGGTATCTTTACTCGAAGTAGAGATACCAACAGGTAGAACACATCAAATAAGAGTACATATGAATCATATAGGACATTCTATAGTATCTGATTATAAGTAATAATAATAATATCACGTATCATCGTCGTATCATCGTGGTATTATTGAGGATAATGTGGTATTGATTAGATATAATACATCAGATAGACAATATAATGAGGATATCCAATGGTGTCCAAGATTGTTCCTTCATGCATGGTTATTGGCATTCTATCCACCATCATCTATGCTACCCAACACAACACCCAAGGCACATCATCATCATCAACCATTGAAACCACATCATACCACACCAATGGGTAGCAACAACAGTCATTATCATCATTTCCTCTCCCTTGTCGTATATTATTCAGGTATTGGCTCGACACCACTACCACAACCTCACCAATTCACAACTAGTGGCTCGTTGCCTCACTCGTGGTCTACTACTAACGGTTGTGATGGTATAGTTGTCGGTAAAGTTGGTTATTATGAAAAGGCATTGGTTACCACATGCCCCTTACCATCCGATCTATATCAAGTTATTACTACTAAACTCAGTAAAGCAATAGAGAGGTAATAATAGTAGTGATAATAATAACAATAATCAGCACCGGATGCATCACCTACCCGTGGTGTTACTGCTAGTCATCATCATCATCATCATCATCATGCTGCTGGTGGCCCCCTTCTTCTTCTCCTGCAGCAGGAGGAGCTGTTCACTCATGCTCTCTAGACATGTCTCCTTATAGATACTGTCGCGTTGTTCTCGTTGTTATTAGTAGTAGTGATCATCATCATCATCACCTATGCTGTATCCCTCGCCTCCCCATCTCCCTTCTTATGATCCTATGTCTCGATTACAATTACTCCCACCTGCTGTGGGATTACGTTATGATAATACCAGTAGTAGTGGTGTGCTAATAGGTAACCCTCATGATGCACATTACCTATGATGTACAATAATCAGATCCTTTCGCATTCTCTACTACTACCACCACCACGACTACCGCAGCTGATCATAATAGTACTACCAGTCGCAGTAGTAATAATAGTGACGACGGAGGCAACGGAAGGATTATTGTATTGATATATACGCGTAGATACTCACGGGGCTGCTGCAATCAGGACTGGTATTGATGATGATAACAACAGAATGGCGATGATGGGGAAGCCAATGACATCATCATTAGATGATGAATGGGAGAGTAAATACAAGATACTGGATAAACTATACTCGGATGCTGGCAATCATGAAGATATCGTTGCATTAGTTAGGTGAGGACACAGGCAGAGGAGGAGAAGGAGGAGGTATCGTCACTACTTCCTATTCAGGGATCTATCCAATGTTGATAAATATGGTATTAGAAAGCTACATAGTAAATGGTTAGATAGGGAATGGTGTGGTATGAATGTAAGATATGGTAATGATTATAGATTATTAGATGGTATGAGGGAGATTATAGTAGAGAGTTTGATGGAGCTGAGCCAATGGGATGATGCTATTGATATTATCATATTATCATTAAATGATAAAGATACACCATACTCGGTATTGACGCAGATGAATATCCACATCATGCATTGTTATGTACGCCAAGGGCAATGGGAAGCTGCATATCGGAGGCTCATAGCAACAAAACAACAACAACAAGGTGTATCTGAGAGAGGAGAACGAGGAGGAGGGTATAATAATGCGGCTGGTAATGTGGATGGTGTGATGATAGGACATAAAGTTAGAGTCGATCTGGAGAAGTCCTTCGGATGGAACTGTCATATTGCTATACTACAATTCGAGAATCATCATTATGCAGAAGCACTGAAAGCCGCAGAAGCTGCTAAAAAGGCAATAACAACACCATCAACAACATCAGGAGGAGGAGGAGTAAAAGGATCTTCCAATAATAATGATGATCATCATGTACCAGCATCATTACAGTAATAACTATATAGTTGATGATGATGATGCTAATGGGCTACTCGTCGTACTCGTCTTCGCCCCCGTTACTCTATTTTTGTGTAGACCCCCAAGTAACCCTATTACTACTACCGACGAGCCATATTTCCAGAGGGCATGGGTTAATGTTATCATAGCATGGTGTAGAGGATTGGAGGTATCCTCATCCGCCAACTTTAATAAATTAAAATATGTTATGGAACATGAATGGCAAGATGTGGTTGATCTCGATAAATACGCTACTGATGAGAATGCCGTGAACAGGATAACACATTTTGGCCGGATAAGGTAATAATAACAACAGCAATAATAATAGTAATCATCATTACCATTACTACCGTAATAACCGTCGTCATCATTATTGGTGCAATTATTCAGGTATTTACGATGGTTATGTAGTATTATCAGAAGCGTTGGTTGTAATGGAACATTCAAGGAAGATGAGGTTAAATGGTTATATGATAAGTTAGACCATCTTTGTGAAGATATAAGAAAGGACACCAGGTAGTAGTAACCCCAAGGTCATCATCATGCTAATCATCATCATCATGGTCGTCGTTGCCGTTGTTGTTGTTGTTAGAGTTGGTAGCTGTGCTAATGCTGGTATGATGTATTCTAAAGATCTACAAGATGCGTCATTATTATTAAGTTTTGGTAGACAGCAGGAGTATAAACCATGGGAGTTGCAGATAGACGCAGATGAAGTTGGTAATGAAGCAAGATATGCCAATCATGCCGATGATCCGAATGCAGCATTAGTACTACGTCCACAGAGAGGTGGTGGTCCATTGACAAGATGGTTGGTGGCTACTAGAGATATATCACCAGGGGAGGAGGTAACTACACATTATGGGCCTGCTTACTGGGACATTATACGTACACAACAACAACACCAACACCGACCTAGTGATAGGGATAAAGGGCGGAGGAGGAGGAGGAGAGCATCTATGGAAAAGCGTGATAACGACAAATTCCGACGGAAGACGACATGCATGGATGGTGGTGGTGGTCAAGGGCTCATGATGGTGGTGGTGGTGATGCTACTGTAATACATGGTACGACTACTGATGATGATGAAAGTGCTTGGCATGACTATCATCATCATCATGATGAGGATGAGGATTCACCTTCCTCTTCCTCATCATCCTCATCTTGCTCTACACTTTATTCGTTGGATACTGATTGGGGTTCATGGCCGTCTATTAGTGATCATGATGATGACGACGACACTAAGGACGACGACGCAACTCTTCATGATATAACACTATCACCACCTCCACCATTGAGTGATGGTAATATATCCTTACCATATCCAGCATACACTGGTGCCCCTCCTGATGATGGTTTTGAGAATGATACTGGTGGAGAGCAGCAGCAGCATGGTGGCGAAGGAGCAGGACATGGTGAGCATGCTACCGCTCCTACATTTGGACGTAAGAAGAGGAGAAGGAGAAGGAGGAGGAGACATTGTGAATATTACAATGGTGTTATGGTTATGCCCCATGACAGGGAGCTGCCTGCGCATGAACTATTACAATATTACTGTAGGGATAATAATAGTAGTAGTACCACTCCATCAGTAATTCATTATAGTAGAATAAGAGATCCAATGCTGAGGGTTGTTAAATGTGACAAGAAGCATCCAGCCTATCCTGGTAGGATGCTCATCGCGTTGTATCCCTTCCCTAAGGGAACAACAATATGTATTTATGGTGGTATTATGAGGAGGTATGCTGATAAGATCATGGATGTATTAAACCCATCACACTACATCATATCAGTAAGAGGGGCACCAACATACAGCTCCTTTGGCTTTGGAGATTGATGATAATACATTACAATTCAAACCCATACAGAAGGAGTACCCAAGCTTTGCACCATTTAGCCATGCACGCCGGGTACTCGGTAATGAACAGCAGCAGCAGCATCAATCTTCTAATAATAATGACGTTGGTACAGGGACTACTACTACGACCTGTCTATCATCTATCAAGGATATCAAAGGGTTAGGGCCGGAGATAACTAAATTACTACTACATAGATTATCACAACCAGCATGGCATCCAACCATACAGGACCTTAAGTCCAAGCTCACCTTCCCTGGAGGGGTACCAGGAGTAGGAGGAGGAGGAGGGCCTACTACTACTACTACTCTTCCTAATAAAAGCAGTATCAGAGCAAAGAATTTATTAATGGCTATGAAGTACCTCGGACCTACTCAGAAACCATCGATATTATTCAAGGGTATGTTCATACCACCTCCACCTCCTTTAGTATTATCATATCAACAACAAGAAGAAGACCATAATGATGAAGAGGGCTGCAGTGTAGTCCTGAGAGGGCCGCATGGCCCCGACAGTAGTATTATATTATCATGCGCCGCTGGTGGTACTCAACAACAACAACGATCTACGTCACATGAGAGGTTATACATGCTGGCCAGGGGTAAGGCATTATTGAATCGTATTATCATATTACTACAGGAGAGACAACAGCAACAACAACATGGGAAGCAGGCTCATCATCATCATCATCATCATACTACAGTCGCTGCTGCTGCTGGGGATGGTAGTCATCGGTGATTTATGAACAGGTGGCGAGGGCAACTGGTATTGATAGGATTACCTTTGATGTCTCATAGTGCTGTTGTTAAGACGTATAATAGTAGTTGTAGGAGTATGCATTGTATCATCATCATCACATGGATTACCATAATCATCATCATCACTGGAGTGCTTATTGTGTTGTAATAATCACCAGCCCCTTTCATATTATCATCACCACTTGAAGGAGGATGCTGGTGACGATGGATATCCCCCAGTAGCAACAACAGCATGATGGCAAGCTGGGGGAAGCTATCCCCCACTCTATGGCCCGTTGTAGGCATAACCCATACTCTGTCCCCTGCTGGGTTCAACCCACCTACCGGAGGACCTTTTATATGCGACAAGAGCAATACCGGGGACAGTCGGGAAATTTACGTTCTCAGGTTGTTATCACCATAGGACTGCCGCCCCGTCAGCGTACATTGCTGATAACCTCAGTTGCTTGATGATTATGTTATACCAACCCAAGTTCCTTCAACCCTCCGCCCACCGAGGATCTCTACATCACAACGAAGTGGCCTCCTCCTCATCCTCTCCCTTCCCGTCCTTTTCCCCCATAATCACCACCACCAGTCAACGTCTTATATACCTCATTGGTATATCCACTATCCTTGGTGTACTACTGAGAGGGAGGAGGGTGAGGAGGAGGGTGAGGAGGAGGGTGACGAGAACAGCAGCATCAGCAGCAGCAGCCAAGACCTCCGATCACATACAAGAAGGGATGATGACGGAGAGGAGGAGAGGACACATCATCACCAAAACCATTCTCCGTCATTTTATTATCAGGAGGTAAGGGTACACGTATGATGGATAATACTACTACCACTAATAATAACAACAAAGTACTACCCAAACAGTACATACCATTATGGGATGGTAGATCATCGGCGATAAGGTAGTAAAGAAGACACTATCATGGTGGTCGATGGTCGAGATCATGATAATAATACTAGCGCATCCTCATCATGATCATTATTGTCATTCATGTAGGGCCTTTGATACCTTCATTAGTCATCCTCTTACAAGGCAGATAGTAATAGTGTGCGCCAAAGAGGTGATAACAACAACAAGAAGAAGAACAAGAAGCATAATGTTTTATACCCCTTATTGCCATCATTCAGTTTGAGCCGATCTTTCGAGACCATATCAACGCCAAGTACGGAGATAAATGCGTACATGATCAACAACAAGGGCACTTGGGAGGGGATGCTGGCCTCGATGAGGCTGCTGCTACTGCTGCTGCTGATGATGATGATGATGATCGTATGATAGAGTTGATAATACCCTATATATCTGATACGTCAAACCACCACGGAACCAAGGAAGAGGAGGAGGAGGAGCCTCCTATGTTGAGGATGTGAGTGCTGCTGCTGACGATGATGGATGGTGCTGTTATCTGGTAGTGGGAAGCTTGCTGCTTTCAGTGATGGAAAGTACAAGGATATACCAAAGAGAATAGTTAGAATAGGGTTTGCTCGCCCTGGGCCAGAAAGACAGGACTCAGTTCGGAATGGTATCAATGCACTACGTTATGTTATACCAAGGTAATAGGATGAGGATGAGGATGAGGATGAGGAGGTCGTCCTATCACGTTACTGTTAGTTCATCAATATGCATACATGATGCGGCGAGGCCATTGATAACAAGAGAAGCGATAACACGTACAGCGCTGGAGGCATCGAGAGCAGGAGGAGCAGCGGTATTGGCGGTGAAGGCCAAAGCTACTATTAAGAAGATAATAACGAAGGGTAGTGAACATGGTGGTGGTAACGGAGGGCCAACGAATGATGAGAGTAGGATGATGATAGTAGAATCAACACCCGATAGGAATACTATGTGGGAGGCACAGACGCCACAGGTGAGAATGCTACTATCCCTACACTCCTCATCATCATGAACGTCATGAACATTCAGATATTACCCTATGGTGTGTTGAATGATGGGTTGGATATTATCACCCAATCATCATCATCATCGCCCATTGAAGTGACTGATGATGTATCATTGGTAGAGATATTACACAATAGGGGCTTGTATGAGAATATTAATGTCGCCGCGGCCGAGGGGGACTATGATAATATCAAGCTTACTACGCCCGAGGATCTAATATTCTGTAATAGCCATATTCAACAACAAGAGGAGAGCAGATAATGGTAGTAGTACAACCACGATACTTCCTCCTCCCTTCCCTCCTGCCGCTGTTGATGCCTGGCTATTAGTTTCTGCTTCCCCTTCGTGTGTTGTTCATCATCAATCGGTTATTACTCGCTCTACTGGCGCGTACAGTTATGCTCACAAAACCGACAACGACAACATTAATGACGCCACTTGATTATTATCATAATCAGTGCTACAGACAATTCCTAACTCGAATAGCTAATAATTCTACTATGACCACTGAGGCAACTCAACAGCATCAATCTACCTCATCATCATCATCTGTATCACGTTTTACTATCATTGGAGAGGAGCCTCCAGAAACCTACTTCCTCCGGAGTATCATATCTAAAGGTACTCATAACAATCTATTCGGGAGGTTCAAACATCGCCATAGAAGAGACGTAGTGCAATAAAGCAGCAGCTGCTGCTGCTGCTGCCCTATGCAATACTCACTGCTGCTCTTTTCATTAGATTACAACAGCAACCACGGGAGGTACATGGGAATCCATCCTATATTCACCGAATCTGCTGGGCCCAATGGTTACCACCACGTATTACAAGACGACCACAACAACAAGAACACCTTCAGTACCCTCCACAACGGTTACTGAGAACGGGAGCAGTTCATTACAGCAAACACAGAAGAGTAGCGTTACAGCTACACGAAGGAGTGCGCGGTTGAGTAGAGAGGGAAGGTATAGGAAGGCAGCAGCAGCAGCAGAAGCCGTGGAGGAGATTGAGGAGATGAGTAGAACCTCCGTGAGGCAGGCGGCAGCATTGGCCCGGGTGGCGATCACACGAAGTGTTCAAATTAAAGAAGAGTGTGATGATGAAAGGAGCTGCTACTCCGATGGGATGAAGAAGACGAGTGTTGAGTGCAGAGGAGAGGCAGTGAGCGTCGTTGATCGAGTACTCGAGGATCTTAGAGGGGACATCATTCGGAGGTGTAGAGAGGGCAGTTCATCACCCTCCAGTGAAGGTAGACGAGGGATGAAGAGGAGAAGGATGGAAGTGAAGGAAGAGGAAGAGTTACCGAAGAGGAGGACCAGAAATAACAGACAAGGGGATCTGAAGGGACGTTTACCCTTCATACCTACTCCAATGAGAAATGATGCACATGCTCCAAGATGGTTGAAGGAATTACAGAAAACAACAGATTGGTATTGTGATAGAGTAGAGTGTTGAATCTAATTAAACCACCACCACCTCACAGTATCTTTGGGGTTTATTTATTTAAAACTTGTGTTATTAGTATGGAGGGGCCTCCGCTACTAAACAACTCAAAAACCACTCGATTCACCCTTGTGAAATGAATTACTCCTGATGACCGTAAACATGGCGGTCAGCAATAATTTTTGCAGTAGTACCGGTAGTAGCGGATGATGATACAATCACGACGATGATAACCATTATACAGAAGCAATGTAACATGCTCAAGATGAGGCCCTACTCCTCCTGCCGCTACTACTGCTGCTGATTGATGACCGACGACGTCTCATATGAAGGGATCTACGACGCGTTGTTTGGTTGGTGTCTCCTCCCTGACGTGCTACGACGTGCCAAGCATAAAGCTGAAGGAAGAGGGGATGTCGAGGGATGGTGTCTTCTTCTATGAAGGATATTATTACACCAACCATCATGCTCTGGATCACTCTGACAACATAAAGAGTTCATAACCTCATCTAGATCAGCGCACTCATCGTCAAAAGTATCCACCTAACCAGATGGATGATAACAACAACTCTCCTCCGTTAACGGCTTACCTCACAGTCAGAGAGTGAACCACCAGCAGATGATATGCTACTCCTCCGTGATGCTACGCTGCTTCGACGACGAAGACGATGGCCACCTGTGGTAAGATGGAGAACGGATCATAACTGCTGTTATGACTATTAAAGTTGGGGGCCTTTTTGATGATTCTCTTCCATTGACGATCGTTCTCGGTAAATGGGCTGTACTGCATGTCATGTAGGGGATGATTCTCTTCACCAAGATAAGGAGGGCACGCATCAAAATCGTTCGTCCAACGGCGTAGTAACTGAAATGATGCTGCTAGTTATGTACTATTCATATGAGATAATAAAGACACCTCTTTAGGTGAGGACATCTCCATAGCAACAGCGAGCGGGGTCTCATATCCCCCAATAGATTTACGGGGTGATGATGACGCTGATGATGATAGTGTCTTACCGATACTCCGACGCCGGCCGCCGCCGCCGCTGCCACGGTGACGCTGATTGATACAATAGTAATCACTGAAACGGATATGATACTGTGTGATTATCACATTATTATTGGAGGGTAGTGATGAGCTGATATCCTCTCCGTTTCCGTACTCGGTTGTGTCTTCGATGCGTCTTTGAACGGCCCTCCCTGGCACGTGCATAAGTATAGTGCTACTTGAAAATGTATATTACTGCGTGTTGGTGGTAGGAGTATGCTGGAAGCTTCTCTTCCAACCTTAGCAACCTCATCCTCGAATCTGCTAAGCAATTAGCAATGTACGCAGTAGTCTTCATCGACTCACTTGTATTGTTGTCGTGGTATCATTGTTGGGGACGCGTCAAAGGATGGTCCCCTGTGTTGGCCAGAATCCTCTGTGGCTTGCTGCTGTTGCTTCACCCATCGACCTCCGCCAGTAAGACTCCATTTAACATGCTTGGCGAAGAATCGAGTAGCATGCTTTCGCCTCTGCTGCTCTTCTTCATAATTATTATTATCATACAATGTATCGACCATCTTCACTGCTGGACACTGATGAAGCTGCGGTTGTTTAGGGATGGACGGGTTGAAAGATGAACGAGTGCTGCTTGTTGTCTCATCATCATCATCCATCATCATTATCGAAGGGTTTATTCTATCACTTTCCTCATCATTAGTATCGGCAACACTGTGATGATGAATGACGGGATGGGTGGTAACGGCAGCAGCAGCATCATCAGCGACATCCATACTGAGAGTAGTAGTGATGAATAAAACTGATGATGATGAGAACGATGATGAACATCATCCGAGCGGGGCCCCATCATCATCATCCAACAGAATGAGATTGACTCAAACTCAATGAGGTGTAAGGTTGACAGTGAATTATGGTGATTATGGTAATGATGATGATGATGATGAACAATTTTGTTACTGCTACTATTAATACTACTAGAGATGATAATGTTGCTATTCAGTAGTATTATCAGTATTATCATCGTGCGTTGTTTCGGGAGTGAGTGTTGGGATAATAATCTCGCAATAGAGCATCCACTTTATCTGCGGGAAATCGCCTTGTTAATAGTATCTAACATCATAAGATGATGGGTAATAATATCAAACATAAATTCAAAGGTCCATTCTCACTTTTCTAATCTCGTCCCTGGATAACCGAAACGACGATGATGATGATGCTGCTATCGACTGTTGTTGTTGTTGTTGTTGCTTGGTATCATAGTCGTTCATAGTTGTACCGCCACTTGCATATATATCATGAAATTCATCTAATGATTCTAGACTTAGTAATGTACACATGTCCAACAGTCGGGTAAATTTACGACGTACGGGTAACTGAAGATGATCATGTACACCCCGCTACCCTTTGCTACAACTGATGACGATGATGATGGCGTCAGGCGATTGCTGTCGTTGACATAATGTTTATATTACATCCGATACTGATGTGAAATAGTTGAGAAGGCGCCTAACATCCTGATCAAACTGGATAGCTCCGAGAATTGAGAAAAAACGTATCTGATAATGATGGTGATGGTTATGATACTCGACTTTTGTAGAAGGACCGGAGCTCGGCGCACATTCCCCGGGTTCAAACCTGAGTTTCGAATAGAACCGGTATACGCCCCACCAGTTCTATCAACATAGTCTTCGCGTTCGAATAATTTGAACGAACGAGCGGACGCGTGAAAAAGCGCACAAGTGACAATATTCACTCCGGCCGATGGACATGGTCCGCAGTTGTTGGAGTTAGATGGCATCACGGAGACCCTCGAAATGAGAGGCTACTCCTTATTACTCCCGATTGTTGTTGTTGTTGTTGTTGTTGTTGAGGAGATGGAGATGATGATAAGAGGAACCTCTCCATACGAGTAGTGAGTTGATCTACTAATAGACCAAGTATAATATTGATACACGATGAAGGTAAAACTAATCTCAAGAATCGTAATACCTGAAGGATTACTGTAAGATGAGAGCTCATCTATTAATATTATCACAATATCCGTCTCATTGATGAAGTGTTGAGCGAATGGGTCATTGATTTGATAATCGTTGTATTCATCCTCATCGATATCATAATTAATGCCATCTAATCCAGCCAGTGCTGGGCTTAGATATTGTACCTTATGAGTACAATACATTGATAACAACAACAGCACGCATCGTTACAACTACCGATACTACTACTACCTTCACTTGGTGCAAACACATTTTACATCCAAGATGGGTTAACTCATCGAACTCTGATCGTACCTGACGATGATTGTTGTTGTTATGATGATGAGGGCTGCTGCTTTGACTAGTACCTGTTCAAGTTGTTGTATAGTATGGAGGAACATCTCTTTCTTGTCATGAACATCATTATCAGTAGTAAGAGCCGCCGCCGCCGACGCCGCCGACTCTCTCAACTTATCAACATATCTGCAGATGATCAATGATGCGGTTGTTGTTGTTGTTGTTGTTGTTGGTGGTAGAGGAGGCAGTGGTCATGTATTATTATTACACTGCACTAAGTGCTGTATTAGATAGAGCATGAGGCCAGCTTTGTGATGATGTTACCACATCTAATGGTGTCTCTCCATCACTCTGTCTATACCTGATGTTCACGTAATCCATACTACTATCAACTAATAATAACAGTTGTAGTACATTAGATAGAGTGGGTGATGATGATGTGCTGTATGAAGATGAGCATATCCTGTTGATACAGCAATACTATTGTTGCCCTGCCCCAATGACTCATCATTATCTCCGCTTATCGCTTCCAATATATAATCCTGATCATCATGGCATTGATGATGATGATGATGTTTACCGACGATAAGTGTTGTATTATTACCCCATGTGCTAGGAATGATGCGAAATTCCTTTTAGAGTCTTGCAATGGTCTATCGAGACATATTGATTTATACTCATTACCAAGTACTTGCACAATATGATTTATAACAGCACATGATGAGTCGATATCCGCAGTAGATAATGATCGTTGTATTGCTTTATGTAGTACAAAGAATACATCGTCAACAACACCTGCAAGAGGAGTGCACTACTGATCATACTATCAACATGATCATCATCATATTCATCAGCAGTATGTGGTGGTGTATTACTTGATGTCATCTGTTGTGGATCATCAATATCTATCCTATCTTCATGAATAGCTTTGATAATTGAGGTCAGAATGAAGGATCTTTCATATAATACGTATTCTCCCATAATATCCTGATAATAATAACAATCATAATCAACGACGACAACGGCACTCATCAGTGGACTACTCTAGTGTAACTGCTTACTTGAACTGTCTCTGTAAGATCTGTTATCACTGCTAATCCATCTTCTGTATATGTGAGGTTGTGATCGACTTTATTCTTCACCCGATTCCGGCCTTCCTCTCCTTGCTGCTCACCATCATTAATCAGCTTTTTATGATCCTCACTCGATAGTTCTGCTACTACCTATAATAAAAAGATATACAACTATAGATTCCGGTACGTTGGAATGATGATGATGATGATGATGCTAATAGTAGTACCTGTCGACTGACACTGTGGATATAATGTTCGAATTGATTACACCGTTGTGCTATAATACACATCTCATCAATGACCTGAGTTAGACTCCATGCTACAGAGATAGCAGTAGTATGTGTATTCTTACGGCATCCTTCTGTCCAAGATCAATACTAGTCAATATTCTTGCATCTTCCATCACTTCTGAGGATCATGAAATAGCTCTCATTTCCTTATGGTTATGATAATTATTATTATTATTACCGTCACCAGTGTTCTCGAAATCCTTCATTATTCGTTTCCTAGATACTCTTATACGATTGATTACTGCTATTGCTTGTGTATCGGCCTCTGCCTGTAGTCCTCTTAATACCATTACAAAATTCATTGGTCCGAATTCTTCCTGAATGATGATGACAACATCAAGATGGCAATGAAAACAAGGCCTGACGATAGTAGTATCGTAATAATGATAATGACTACTAAGCACTACTAAGTCTTACCTCAATATTGCGTTGATGATCTTGTATTATATCCGCTACAGCCAAAAATACATTGGTTAGAGTATTCACGTATTTATCATTGATAACTACTACGCCACCATCCCGATCGCCATCGTTACTTTCTCTTGTTGTTGATGCATTGTCATTGGAAGCTATTACGGAACTAAAAAGTATCATAATACGATCATACTCGACGATAATATCATCATCACTCTTACCTCAACTTTAGTTTACATTGTTCAGCAAGAGTTTGCCTTATGAACCTCACATACCTGCCGCCGCACGATCTATGCCACCGCCATTACTATCATTCTTCTTACCTCGCTACAGCTTCTGTTGTCATACCCAATGGATAGAATAACCTAGCACATCTACTTACACCATCCTTATCAGCGCCGATTATAGCCCTATCAAATGCTTTACGTACAGATGAGCATACCTACCGCCGTAGAAAGAAGAAGAATAGCAGTGAGCGTTGTTATTGTAATTATCACCACTATTCCTACCTCATCCTCCAGCCTCTTAGATTCCTTCATCGTTGCATTATCACATACCTCGCATATTTTAGGATACTTCTGTTTTATCTACATCATAATGATCACGACTCTTGATAGCAGCATTTGCCCTCGGCAGGAGCAGTAGTAGTACTACCTCTCTTATCTTTGCTATATCTTTGGCAGCATCATCAACATTATCATTAAGCAACGCCTCGTTACAAGTATTGACAGTATGATGTATTGTTATTACACCTTGTGCTAGATCATGTGCTTCTTGTAAGATATGTTTAGTATTGTCTAATTCCTTAACTCTCGATGATAATTCCCCAGCAGTTTGTGACAACTCCGACACTTCGGCTTCTAATCCTATTATCTGCTAAGCATGCTCGTGGTCCATCCTCCTGTACATCATCAACTAACCTACTACTACCTCTTCTTGTAATTCAACATCATCATCTCTGGTAACCTGATAACCAGCAGCATGATGATGATGCTCGATTAACTTGTGAGAAGCCTCCTTGTACAGCCTAGATAGGTCTTCATCAACCTATCATGTTGGCGATGACTAACATCTCGTGGTAACCAAGATCATCATTACCTCGCTCTCCCTATCCTGTAATCTACTCATCAGATCATCAGCAGTTTCAACGGAACAGCAGCAGCTCGGTGCATCTGTGGGAGTCTGCTCCAACATTATAGAGATGATAGTAATCGAGAGACAGAGGTTAGATATATATCATTGTCAGTATCAGGTAATCATAGTATCGCAGCGAGTCTAGATATCAATTGGGTGATGATTGATACACTATTAATACAACACTCAAGGCGCGGGTATGGGGTAGTAAGAGTGAAGGATACTAGTAGCAGCAGGAGGAGGAAAAGTGTATGTACAAAAGGAGAAAGAATCCCTGTTGTTGATAATGATACTACCGTCGGTGTTGCTGATGTTCCTCTACTGCCCTGTAGCTGTAAGCACTCAAAAGGGGCAACAACCATCAACAACATACCCGAGTAAGAAAAAAACTAGTAGAAAAAAATCACTACTACCGTCCTTGACGTCCCTTCTAGTGGTAGTACTACTCGTATGGTAGTAGTAGCAGAGTGGCGGTAAGTCGTTGATGTTAGTGTTGTACATGACTAATAATGGGGATATTGACGAGGGGGGCCCCTATTCTGATAATAGCGATTATTATTGTAAGGCGACTGGTATTGTTGTTGTTGTTGGATAGTAGTAGTAGTAGGAGTTGTTGCCACTGGTGTTCCTGTAGTATGACGTTGACGATAATTATGATTGTTGTTGTTGTTGTTCTTGTTCTTGTTGTTGTTATTAGATGATGTAGCAGCATTGGTATCGTCTAAGTTCCATACAGTAAACCAATCAACATCAGGATGAGGTGGGCATGGTGGTATATCCCTAATCTCATCTTCACGTACACTCAGTTTAATGCCAACCCTAGTATGTGAATATACCAAGACATTCTGGCATAACGCCCCGATACGGAATAATAATGAATTTAGTCGGTACCTGACACGATGGCAGGGATGATGCCAAGGCATTACTATTGTCATCATCATCGTCATTATTATTACCAGGGGAATATGAGCATGACACATAAAGGTAGTCGTAGATCTCTTCTTTGTCTTAAGACTATATAGTTGAGAGCGAGTACCATGAGGTACCTACAATGGACGAATCAATGAGTAATGGTGAGGATGATGGTGAGGATGATGGTGATATTATTGTTATTACACTAACGATGTTAGTATAGCCAACATGATGATGAATGCTACATAGTCACGACAAAGCAGACCAAATAGTAAGAATATCCTCAACCAATCCAGACAGATAGTTAGCAACTCTTGTATGAAGTATGGTTTAAGGACCCAACTAGGTAGATGACACCAACCAGCGGGATTGATGATCTCTATCAAATACATAAACGTCTTCCTGTGTGATGTTACATCCCATGACTTAACACGTTGTCTGAATAGTTTAGTCCTGAGAAGTAACGGTATGCTGGTAGCATGATGCATAGCTGCTGCTGTTGTTGTTATTATTATTACCATGTATCGGGTGCATAGGTTGGTATGAGGGATTGGGCCGATGATATTATCCTGGAATTATCTCTCTTCCTCAGAAGATTGATACCCATCTGTAGATCTTCACCATGGAAGACGGTATCATGATCATACAGAACCTAGTAGCGACGACGACGACGACGAATAAGAATGGTAATCATTGGTACTAATAAGCGTGTAAACGTAGCCGCCTGGTTGTACCATCACTACCTCATCGAGTGTTTCCCTGTCCCACAATGCAACAGCACCATGGCAACTCGTTGCGGTTGCTAGCGTTGCCTGAGGTAACAACAACAACTGAAGACAACAACAGTGTGGACTATTACTTGAAATTGCTTATGTACCGCAGCTAGCCTATACTCGCAGTCTTGGCATCCCACCAATACATTAGACATTATCGCACTACCCATACCACTAGCTGCTGGTGGGGTTGTTGCACCAATAGGGAAGTGCACAGCTTTTATCTCCGGACATTGATCGAGTAGTTGATGTGGTATGTGTAGATCCGATGGTAGTATAACATCATCATCAATAATGACAGCATATTTAAATGACGGTATTCTATCGTTCTGTTGAAGGAATGGTATCCAATATTTATTACACCAATAGAAGGCAAAGGTCTTATTACCCTCCGGTATATAAAGATAATTAATATCAGGATGTACCTGATGATGCACGCAAGTACGGTTAGTGTTGTAGAAGCATGACCGCTGCTGGTGTTGTTGTTGGTGTTGGTGTTGTTTTGTATATTTCCACGTTATTATTACTTGTTCACATGCCCATATATTCTCATCAGGTGGTTGTAATGATGAACCATTATCACATACAAAGATGTGGGATGGTGGGAAGAGTGATAATGCTGCTCTTAACATATTTAAATGGTTCTCCAACCTACAACCATCATAATTGTGACTACAACTTGTTGGTATTACCTCTCCAGTGTCATAGTAGAGTTATGGCATGCAATCATGAGACATACATCCCTCGTCATGCCTTGGCTCAATACCTGATCACCACGGTCATGAGCATAGCTGCTGCTGCTGCTGCTGCTGATAGTGTATTACAAAATCAACTGTTGCTGTATCTTCACTGGAGGGTAATGTAGATGTAACTCCACCATCAATACCGCTGGATGATGATATCAAACTACTCAGATCACCACCACTATCTTCATCTTCAACGTCGTACGAGTCCTCCCTGGGGACCTCATCATCACCACCAGCAGCACCAAAGTTGGTAATGGCATGATTATATTGATCTTGTTGATCTTGTTGATGTTGTTGATGGTTACGATGGTTATGATGATGTTGTTGCTCTAGCACCCGTGCAGCATAAGGTGTACTGTCATCACTCCTTTCATTCAATTGTTGTAAACGTCGTTCGGTAAGCGAAGGATACCTCGGACGTACCCTGCTGTCATATCTTCTACCACGATTATTACCATCCTAACAACAACAATACTGATGATGATGATGATGATGATGAGCCCAGCAGCCAATAATCGACACCCGAACACGTTACTGCTATACTACCAGATCATCATCATCATCACCATCGTAGGAGTGTTGATAATAAGCTCTTCGTTTGCCATTATAACTGTGAGCCTCTAAAGGGTTCACATCATGATAATATGAATCATCATCAATACGATGATGATAAGGTCGCCCCTCCACATCATAGTCATAAGACTGCATTGAACGCCCCTCTGTTATACTCCCATCCTCCTCCTCCTCTTCGTCGTCGTAATAACCAACACCATCATCATTGCGACCCTCTTTACTACTCTTATCACCACGTAGTTCAGCTTGTAGTCTATTAGCAAACACCTATACAACAATGCTAGTACAACAGCTGCAGCAGCAGCAGTAGATTGTAGTAGTGGGGGGGATACTTACACCTTGTGTTGGCCACTTGACTACAATAGCTGCTGCTATGAATAATACCACATCGAGAAGGACATCAACAAATATTATCCAATCCAACCAACTTGTAGCTCTCCATATTGATACCACACCAACGAATGCTGATACTATCTGATGATGAATATGTACTACCATAAGACTACTGCATCAATAATGCTACTACTACTACCGATGTTAGTGGCTGAGCATTCTGTGGTGAGAAGTATATAACCAGGAATTGAGAGCATATGATGAGGAGTATGTAGAACAACGTGAGTAGCAAAGTACCTAACGAGAAGGAAGAGTAAGTGATGGTGTGGTAGTAGTAGTAGTAGGAGTAAGAGTAATAATACGTATTCTCTGCCTGGTGACATATCTCTTCCTCTTATCATTGCCTAGACTCCTCCATTGATGTAGGCGCCTTCTCCAGGCATTCGATTCAAACCTCTTACGCGGATCTCTCGACAAACTGATGACCACAGATGATCGACGTGACATGATAGACGTCATGATGACGATGGTATGACGACTGTTGTTATTATTACAGTTGTGATTTGCCATTATATTTGGTTGTGGCTCCTGATGATCCTCTAGTTGAATAATAAGATGTAGCAACACCAGCAGCACCAGCAGGTTGGTGCATCACCATAGTACCATCATCATCATCACCACCTCCACCTCCCACTACTTCGTTGTACTTCATCATCCTTCTGTTATTATGACTGGTATTTGATCTCGAAGACCTGAGACGACGACGATCATGATGATTAGCATGATAGAAAGTGTATGAATGTTCCTATTACCCATCGCCAGGATGATGATGATGATGATATGATGATGCTCGATGATTGGTACCTCCTCCTCGGTATGTCTTATCACGCGATGTATTCTTATTGTCATGCCCTCTATGATGTGATGATGTTGATGATGATCCATTAATGATATGATTGTGATGGGTATTATTATAATAATAGTCATCAGATGCCTGTATCGTATTATCATATATTGATGGTGATAATAACGAGTAGTTATGTTCAGCTTCCTCAGCCCAACGCTGTCTTATTTGATCTCTGAGATATTTCCGCTTTGGCGGTAAATCTGTAGACATCCTCGCCAAGCCTTGCTCCTCTTCTTTGTTTATTGACCTCTCCACGCTCCACAATACCTAAACTCATACAAACAGTACTCCTCACATTCATATTATTATAATCAACTTATTACCAGTTCACCAATAAACCAGAATAATGTTATGAAGGCAACTGCTAGTATAAGACCCCTCATAGCCAATATATTGCTCGGCGTTACGGTGAAATAGTAGGTACAATGGGACGCTTGTTGCACCTGATAATTAATACTCCAACACCACATAACAACAACAATGACCACGCTACTACCTGGTAGCAATTCATCTGGTAATATACTTGTTCTCCATGTAGAAATACATAACCTGAATAATGATGATGAGGACGTAGTAGGAGTAAAGTAGTGGTTGTAGCACATTGTTGATTGTCTGCATCAGGCGTAGTGGAATGTGCAATTTGTGACGGATCTGGGCATATCCCACCGGCAGAATCTTTGCATACTGACGTGCATGGTGATGTTAGATAACATGTTATGGGATCCTCTTCTGATGATGGTAATACACACATAGCTAATGCTTCAGTAGGAGGTGTGTCTGGTGGCATCTAACAAGAATACTGTGATACTCATACTGATGGAATATGATCTTGTATTATCACATCAAGACTCTCGCTCTTGATATAGTTACTAAGATCCAGACTATACCTATAAAGGATGACGACTATGATGGTGATATTATTATTCATACGATTCTAGTAGTTATTATTACCCTAATGATAATCTACATGTTGGCCCTTGATAAAGTTTCCGTGATAATTGTACCATTTCTGATAAAGCTGGACATGTTAGTATTGGATATGTATTTGTAGAATTATCGAATATCCACATGATACCACAACTATGCCAAGTTGCAGCTATAAATAGACATACTGCTAGAGTGAGACCCAACATCAACACTCGACCCAATGCCTTCAATATACTGGGAGATGGTATCTTTATTGCCTGTTGCTGAGCAGCATACCTTGGTGTCTCAGTAGCAGTGATACCAGGACTTAGCGGCGATGGTGATATGGAAGGGAATGATGGACGATGTTGATGCTGGGCCACTTCTGAAGGTGATGATGATGGTGATGCTTCTTCTTGTACCACACTAGCATTTGAGTAAGTGCCCATAGGCTGCTGCTGCTGCTGCTGTCGGTGATTGTTGGAGTTCACGTTATTGTCGGTATCATAGATAAAATGATTAGTATTATTATTCCATGATTGGCGCCTTGACATCCTCTCCTGTGGTGATACACCACGCTGATGGGAGGCTGACCTCATCGATGACAAGACGACACAACAACAACGACTGATAAAGCACTCTTATACTACGATTGTTATTCGATGACAACACAACAGTGCAACTGAGAAAGGAGGAAGATATTATCATTATGATGATGATGATGATACATCAACAGCATCAGCATCAGCCCTCATTATCCTTCTTGCTAGTAGTAGTAGTAGTATCGAATGCTGGTGTTCATAGTAGTAGCAGATATACCATCATTAGTAGTAAGGAGAACCTTTCTCGACTACCATGGTAAGAATAGTATAGCTCGTAGTAGTAGTAGTAGTAGTAGTAGACAGCAGCGGCAGTGGTAGTAGTAACTATTTACTGAAAATAGCTGGGTAGCAGCAACAGCCGCGGCTGGGTTGGAAATAACAGCATCGTAAGGACGATGATGATACACGTTGAGAGGATCACAGGAATCGGACACGACAACACACCTCGGAGGGAATAGTGGATGAGTAGGACTCGATGCATGTTGTTCTCACAACAACAGCAACTGGACATATCATCCAGTGGTAGTGATGATGTTCCCCTCAGAGAACAACATTAGAGTGGATAACAACAGCACAAGTGAGGCACCGGTAGTATCATCAGAGTAATGTAACGAGTGGCCTCTATAAGCATCATAAATCATCACAGTAGTGATATTAACATTATTATTAATGATGATTATTATTAGACGATCTCCTCTGTTGACCGGGTGGCGGGATAACTTGAGGAGGAGTCGATGATGCAGCATCATCATCATCATGCTCTGCTGATCCGTCATCATGCACTTGATCATCATTCTCTTCTGGTATAGTCGACTCCGGTTGTTGTTTCTCATCCTCTGGAATATCACCAGTCCATACAGTAAACCAATCAACATCAGGACACGGGGGGCACGGTGGTATATCCCTAATCTCATCTTCACGTACACCTGATAATAATAATAACAACAACGAGGGGGAGATGTTAGTAGCTCTGTTGTTGTTGACTTACGTATCTTGATGCCCTTCCTAACATGAGAATATACAAGTAGATTTTGTAGTAGAGCACCAACACGGAATACCAAAGATGACAGACGATACCATGGGAAGGTTAGACAGGCACAGAAGGAGGAACGCAAATCATGACGATCTCGTAATACGACGATCTCGAACATGACAACCATCACGTATCTGAAGGAAGTTCATCATACTCCTGCTGCTGCTGATGCTGTCCTTTGTATTACATCAAGCCTGTGAATATAACAAACATGAATAGGAAACTAACCCAATCACGGATGATAAGGCCACATAGAAGGAATGTACGTAACCAATCTAGCACGATTGTTAGTAACTGAAAGGTAACAATGACAATGCCGCCGCTGTGCAGCACGACGACGACGATGTTGATGATGATGATGATGATGATGATGATGAGATTACCTCCTGAAGGAAGTATGGTTTTAGAACCCAACTGGCTAAGTGACACCAACTCCTAGGGTTAATAATCTCCCATATGTAGGTGAAGGTTTTCTTATGTGAAGTTACATCCCATGACTTAACACGCTGTCTGAATAGCATACCCCAGTTATCGGGAGCATAGGTTGGTACGATAGCCTGGGCTGAGGATATGATCTTAGAATCATCCCTCTTCCTCAATAAGGACAAACCCATGTACATATCTTCACCATTGAATACTGTATCATGCTCATAGAATATCTCATCAAGAGTCTCTCTATCCCATAATGCTACAGCACCATGACAACTTAGTGACCGTGCTAGAGTTGCTTGGAAGAGTTTATGCAAACCAGCAATCTTATACTCGATATCTTGGCATTGTACCAATAGATTGGGTTTACCATCAGGAGTTGCTGCAGTGATAGGGAAGTGGACTGCCTTGATGTTAGGATTCTGGTCCAGTAGTTGATGAGGTATGTGTAGATCGGGAGGGAGGGGCACATCATCATCGATGATAACAGCATATTTAAAGTCAGTTACTCTACCATTCTGGACAAGATAAGGTATCCAATATTTATTACACCAATAGAAGGCAAAGGTCTTATTACCCTCTGGTACATAAAGATAATTAATATCAGGATGTACCTGTTGTGTGGCCCATTGATTGTCATCTACTGGTACTGGTGATACACCATTATCACATACAAATATATGGCTAGGTGGGAATACCATAAGAGCTGCCCTCAAGGTGGCAGTGAAGGTCTCATACCTCTCCTCCGTCATAGTAGATTGATGGCATGCAATGAGTAGACATACATCTCTCGTCATACCTTGACTGAGTACAAAGTCAACAGTCTCTGACTCATCACTAGGGGCAGTCATCATAGAGCGAGGCGTCATATCATCATCTTCATCTTCCTCGTCTTGTTGTTCTTGTTGCAATTCCGCCAAAGGCCTCTTCTCGTCATCATCTTCTTCTTCTTCGATAACCTTGGGTATGCTAGCCTTCAACTCCTCCTGCATATGCTCAGCGAAGACTGGCTTCTTTGGCCACTTAACCACAAACATAGCACAACCGAATAGGAATATATCCAGTAGTACATCAAGGAAGATGAGCCAGTCCAATACTGATGTTGCATCCCAGATGGATACCACACCAACGAAGGCATCATACAGACTATCATCAGGGTTCATGTGTTGAGGTGAAAATCTTATTATGAACCATTCAGTGAATATGACGAGAAGAATAAAGAAGATATTCAATAAGCCAGTCCTCAGCTTCTCCTTATTAACAAATGCCTTCTTCTTGTCCTGATTAAGATTCCTATATTGATCCAACCTTCGCCTCCATGCATTAGACTCGAACCTCTTCTTAGGATTCCGTGATTGTAGTTGACTCTTGACCCCAGGTACATCACTCATATACTCACCAGCAGCAGCACCATAAGGAGATTGTGCAGCTACTGATGGTGATACCATACTTTCATTGCCACCAGGCGTTGTACCATTACCCCATACTGAACCAGCTTGGGATGCATGAGCATAATTAAACCTAGCCTCAGCAGCCCAACGTTCCAGTATTTGTTGTCGTAAGAATCTCTTCTTAGCAGGTAGTTCAACACCCATTCTAGCCATACCTTCAGCTTGCTCTTGACGTAAACCCCTGTCAACACTCCTCAGGGCGAATTCAGCGACTATCCAGAATACTATCATAACAACAGTAGCTACAATAAGACCTCTAATGGCCAATATATTAGAAGGAGTAACCTCAAACTTTCTACCACAATAGGCTGCTACTTCCAATTTATAACATGCCAATTGTTCAGTAAAACTTTGTCCAGCCAACCATATATTACACTGCACGTTATTGTCCATATCAGTCTTATCCTTCTCTAATACCTTACCAGCAGGACATCGACCATTAGTATCAGCTTCACGACACATATAATCACAAGAATTAACAGAGAAGCACGTGATGAAGCCTTCATCATCATGTGGTAGAATACATCGTTCCAATGCCTCCTCGGGTGGTGTACCAAAGGGAACGGTGATACCTTCCCTCTTCATACGATCAGCCAAGAGGAAATCATATTTAATAGACATAGAACATGTTGGACCCCACAGATCCTTCTCCTCGAAGTGGAAAGAACTCGCTAAACTAGGACATTGATAAATAGGCCACAGGTTAGTAGTGCTATCATATACCCAACTATAACCACGACAAAACCTACAACAGACTCGACTCACCAACCACAGGCATTATCATAAGCATGAACATCATACTTACCATATTGCAGCTACTATGAGACAACATGTTAGAACTACTATTAAGAATGCTACTCTCCCAAATATAGGGCATATTGGTGGGGCCTTCACCTACAGGGAGAAATAACAATGTTCTGGTAGTAGTAGTAGAGATATTACCTTAGGCACCACATAATGAGGTTCAGGAGCCTCTATGGACTCTGGAGACGAGGGTTGCTGCTGCTGCTCCAGTAGTCCTTCCTGCGTATTCCTTCCTTCACCAGTTGTTGTTGTTGTAGCCATGTTGTTGTTGGAGTTGATGTTGTTTATAAGGATGGATGAGGAATAGTAAGGAAAGAAGGAGGGGGAGCAAGAGGAACAATAATGAAATACAAATACAACTGAGGAGAATAGTAGATTGTTGGTGTGAAGGTGGCAAGCAAAGAAACAAGCCTTGATGGTGATAGAAACAACACGAAGAGGAACATCATCAATACTAACGGAAATAGCTGCTTATGTTAATGATGAGTAATTGGAAGAATAAAGAGGAACAACACCTTACTTTGAAGATGCACAGCATCATCATCATTAAGAGTCAATGGTGTATACTACTACCTTACTAATAGTATGTAGTCATATGTAGTCATAGGAGTAGCATAGATGCCTCCGTTATCGAGGACTTCTTGTTTTAGGGGTAGACAATATCGATTATGATGATCCCTTGATCATGATGTTCTCCTCTTCTCGTTGTTGTTATTAAAGTAGAGTAGTAGAGGTATACCGGAACCTTGGTGGTCTACACTCTTGTTGTGAAGTGATGAAAATAATGATACTAATAATCATAGTATATTAACAACAATGATAATACTACTAATAGTAGTAGTAGTACAACTACTACTACCACCAAGCTTATGTACACTCATCTAGATGAACTTCTTGTGGTACATGAACAACAACATCACCATCCTTCTCCTTGTTCTTGTTGTTGTTGCTGGTCATCATCACCAGTCCATACAGTAAACCAATCAACATCAGGGGAGGGTGGGCATGGTGGTATATCCCTAATCTCATCTTCACGTACTCTTATCTTGATACCCTTCCTGTCCTTAGAATAAGTGAATATATTCTGACATAATGCACCCATTCTAAAGAATAACGCTGATAGTCTGTACCAAGGGAATAAGACTATAGTCAACGGGGATGAGCGTAGATCCCTTCGGTCACGTAGGACTATATACTCAAATAGGAGTACCATAACATACAACAATAAGGTGAATACTGCTGCCATGAGTACTAGTGATACCCAATCACGTACTAATAGCCCAGCCAATAGGAATACTCGTAGCCAATCAAGAATAATTGTCAATAACTCTTGTATGAAGTATGGTTTAAGTACCCAACTAGGGCCATGACACCAACTCCTAGGGTTAATAATCTCCCATATGTAGGTGAAGGTTTTCTTATGTGAAGTTACATCCCATGACTTAACACGCTGTCTGAATAGCATACCCCAGTTATCGGGAGCATAGGTTGGTACAACATCAGCGGCGCATGAGTAGATCCGAGAACTGTCTCTTCTCCTCAATAAGGATAAACCCATATACATATCCTCACCATTGAATACTGTATCATGCTCATAGAATATCTCATCAAGAGTTTGTCTATCCCATAATGCCACAGCACCATGACAACTTAGTGAACTACTCAAAGTAGACTGGAAGAGTTTATGAAGGCCGGCAAGCTTGTATTCAATATCTTGGCATTGCACAAGCTGATTCATACTACCATCAGGTGTTGCTGCAGTGATAGGGAAGTGGACTGCCTTGATGTTAGGATTCTGATCCAACATCTGATAGGGTATATGCAGGTCCGGGGGTAGGGGCACATCATCATCAATGATAACAGCATACCTGATGATGATGACCATCATCATTCAGAGAAGGGTACAGCAGCAGAAGTATTACCGAAAATCAGCTACACGACCTTGGCGAGCAAGATAAGGTATCCAATATTTATTACACCAATAGAAGGCAAAGGTCTTATTACCCTCCGGTACATAAAGATAATTAATATCAGGATGTACCTGATGACTGGGTTGTTGGGGTTGTTGTTACGAGAATAATAATGATGATGTACTGACCTGTTGTGCAGCCCATTGTGTATCATCGAATGGTGTATAAGTCCTACCATTATCACATACAAATATATGACTTGGAGGGAACACTTGTAATGCTGATCGTAATGTACCAGTAAAGGTCTCATACCTACCTTCGATGATAATAATAACGGAAAAGCATTAGTACCATAATTACCTCTCCTCAGTCATAACTGATTGATGGCATGCTATCATTAAACATACATCCTGTGTCATGGTCTGATCCATAATGAACTTAGCTGAGCCAGTATCAACACTCGATATGTCATCATCATCATCATCGTACTCATAACCATCATAGCTGTATGATGGTGAGAAGGAAGAATCTACCTGAGCATCCTCATGGCGTGTTGGACGGTGGTAAGCATCATCGCTATCACCATGCACCTGAATGATGGAGCAGCAGCAGCAGTGGACCTAGTAGGTGGTCACATTGTTATTACCGTCAATTTGTGTAGAGAATCCTTCACCCGCTCAGCATACACGGGTTTAGTTGGCCATTTAACAACAAATACCGCACATAGGAACAGACAGAAGTCCAAGAGTACATCAATAAATATCATCCATTCGAGGAATGATGTGGCGTTCCATATCTCAATAACTGCCACTAATGCATCAGTATAGGTCGGATGTACGGTCTTCTGGTGTGGAGAGAAGTATATTATAAACCATTGGGAGAAGGTAATGAGGAGGTAGAAGAACGCATCAAGGGTTATTGTACCTGATAATGATGGGCATACTACTAAGTGGTAAGAGTATAACTTACGTGTCCATGCCCGGGAATTGAACCTGTGCCTCTTGGATGAGCTCAACTGTTTGTATTGAGATAGACTTCGTAACCATGCTGCACTCTGAAACCTCTTACGAGGGTCACGTGAATAATACCGACTCTTCATACCATTACTCTCGACCAAGGGTGGAGGGTCCCCCGATGTTGATGATACTATACCACCACCACCACCTTCTTCTTGTTGTTGGTTTAGTAGTAGCTGCTCGCTATATACTGAATTATCAACTGTACTAACTATACCACTCATACCACTCGAATAGTAATAATTCCTCTGTGCATCATCAGACCATCTTGTCAGAACCTGCTGACGTAATAATCGCCTTTTGGATGGTAGTTCAACTTCCATCCTTTCTGAGCCCTCAGCTTGTTCTTCCTTCAAACCCTTGTCAACTCGTCGTAGAGTAAACTCTGCACATAACCAGAAGAGTACTATAAAGCAGTCGGCAAAGATAAGCCCTCTGATAGCAATGATATCACCAGGTGTGAAATCGAATGTATAACCACAATACTGATTAAGTTGTAGTTTATAACAATCAGTACGTTGAGACCAAGCACCACCAGCTAACCATACGTCACACTTCTCATTCTGCATCATAACCGTTTCATCTTTATCAATAGTAGCAGGATCCGGACACAACTGATTAGTATCAGAAGTACGACATGTGTAGCTACACGGGGATAGTCGTATAACAATGAATATAATCCTTATCCTCATGTGGTAGTATACACCTTTCTAAAGCATCCTCTGGTTTAGTCCCATAAGGCACAGTCATGTTATCATGCTGTAGTTTCCATGCTGATTCATAATTATAGGCGATATCCAAGCGACAAGTAGGAGTATTCACATCGAGCATAGCCTTCTCTCCAATAACATTGAATGTATCTTCTAAGGGTGGACAGGTATATAAAGGTGTCTTAATACCATCATATAACCAATTTATACCATGTGTACGCCTGAGTACAACAACAACAACGATGATGATGAACAGGAGGAGGAGGAGGAGGAGGAGGCATGATGTAGTATTACCATGTCGCAGCTATAAATGTACTAGAAAATAACACAATAGCTAGTATGAGAACACGACCTAAGATTGGTAAGATAGGAGGACCCCCTGAAACCTGAGGATGATGATGATCATTATGCAACACCACTAATATGACCATCGGTAATACCTTAGGCGGCGGCGGTACAAGCCGTCGTGGTGATGGAGCCTCGACCCTATCAGCAGCAGCAGCAGCAGTGGTGGTGGTGGTGAATGTGTTCATACCAGTCATGTAGAAATAAATAAGTCACCACCGTCTTGTTGTTGATAGTAATAACAGTGAAATTAGGTTAACAACTGACAGCGGTAATATCCTAATACCAGACAAGCAACCATCCTACCGTAGGAGGTAGTAAAGACGACGATGAAGACAGCTTCATGATGCTGACGATGATGAGACAACAGAAAAGACGGAGCGAAGCGATTCATGATTGACAATTTCATGAAACGCAACTTCCATTTTTTGTTAGAACCCGTCGCTTCGCTCCGGGGGTTCTCTAGTTCTTTTGTTAGATTTTGTCATGTTGTGTATTAGGATATACTGTTGTTGATGAATGGCATATAGGACAGGGGAGGGAAACCGACGCGGCTGTTGCTGCTGCTGTTGCTGTTGCTTCGTGTTGTTGTTGTTGTAATATACATTTACTACATAATGTATGACCACAAGTGGTATAGGTATGTAGACCATCATCCAAAATACGCCATCACATAACATACAGGTAAAGGCACGTGTTAATATAATACCACATTTTCGTATATCATCAACATAGTCATCGTTAATTGTGCTAGGAGTTTGAGTGTACTTGCTACTCTTTTTGTCCTCAGCATCACAGCATACTATCATACAACACTGATTGCCTTTATTCCACGTTCTACTAGGCTTCTTCTTCTGTTGGACTGCTGTTGTTGATGTTGGTATGGTTTGCACAGCAACAGTTGTGGTACATGGTGTAACAATAACATTGCGGAAGTCATAATGACAAGAAGTGGTTGCATCACGAGGACTCATCACTGCATTTTGGGAACACTCTTCCTGCTGCTGCTGTTGTGCCTGCTGCTGCTGCTGTTGTGCCTGCTGCTGCTGCTGTTGTGCCAGCTGCTGTTGCTGTTGTGCCAGCTGCTGTTGCTGTTGTGCCAGCTGCTGTTGCTGTTGTGCCTCTGCTGCTATGCCTTGCAGTTGTGCTGATAGATCATCAATCGTACTGCGGGCATCATGTAGTTGCTGTGTTAATGTTGTTATAAGGACCTAACAGGGATAATGCCTCCTCACTCTGACCAGCCTATCATCACTTCCTTATCATTCCTCCTTCTCTCAGCAGCCTCCCTCTCCCCCCTCAATTCCCTATCATGTATCGTACGTATCGCGTCAAGTTGTCTAGCCGCTTCATCTTGTACATCACCTATCCTCCCCTTCGCCTCCTGTAGTTCGCCCTCCAGTGTTGCCATCCTCATCTGAGCAACGGCGAAGATGATCATCAAGTAGCCGCCATGAACATGCTTCTTCTTCTGCATTATCATTATGCATTACCTCCATCTCCTGCTTCACACTACTGTGATATTCTCGCTCCTTCATCAGTCTCTCCTCGGCATCATTAATGACATTACTAATCTCATTATCCTTCCTACGTAACCCTTCATTCAGTTCATCAATTCTCTCTTTCAAGGTGGTATTATCGTTCTCCTAAAATCATGTACCGCTCCAGATGAATCATGAGCATCATCATGATCAAGCCTCTCACAACATCTTTCAACTTCCTTGACAGCTGCCTCCTTATGTTATCCCTACCTTCTACTTTTCCTTTACATTCCCTCACACCATCTCTCAGTACCTGTTCCCGACTACTGTCACCATCATCACTAAGAGTGTTGTATTGATCACTTTTATTTGTGCCTTTTGGGCATCCAAAGGTAGCCCTATCATGTCTAGCCTTATTCCTAGCATCATTACATCTTTGTTCTAGTTCTCGGCATCGGGCTATTGTACCCTAGTATGATGATGATGATGATGATGTTGTATGTTGTCCTACTGCCATTATTACCTGTAGTTGTGCATCGAGCTGCCAATTATGTAATTCATAATTTCGTATCTTCTTCCGCAGTACAACATAACAACGACTCCTCTCTCTTCCTTCGTCGTCCGCATCCACATGATATCCTCCTTCTTTGCAATGCTCCTGTATAGTAGTATTATTATCATTGTTATCGGTAGCCACAGCATCATATTTCATCCTCCTTCTACCCTCCCTTACTATCCTACATAGCAATACCATGCCCATCCTTCTCGTATCATCATCATCATTATTCTACTATTGCCTCAGTGGTATACGGTCTATTGCCCTTCCCCCGCTTCTTCTTGTTGTTGTTTGCCGCCATGCTCCTCTCCCTCAATGCTTTTATCTCTAAATAATCCTGTTCATGCCTAATGATCATACCCAGTACTACTGTAGTAATGATGATGATGACTATCACCTTATCCTATGGAGATGGCATTGATTAGCAAGTAGTTTGAGTTTAGACTCCATACCAGCTACTACATGTGCTACATGCTCCGGTATGGTTGAATAATCCAATCTATCTAGTACTGCCTTTATCTTGTAATCATCATCAACATCATCAGATAGGAGATCTTCCATCGAGGGTTGTGTTCCTTCCTCCGTCTCCTCCTCGCTGCTACTCTTTGATGACATTGGTGAGTGCATGACCCCTGTACTTGTGTCCACTTCTAGGCTACTCTCCACCTTCTCATCATGCTGCATCTGCATCCTATGCTATAGTATACCGAGATGATGTTGATAACCATGCTGATCTCACCATGTTGTCGAGTCCTGGACGGCAGACAGTTGCTTCTGACGATGGGACAGTATTGTTGAGTTGTTAGATATACTACAACGTCATCATCATCATCATTATAGATACTGAATAAACACTACAAAAGATACACAAATCATTCAGGAAGTATCGAACATTCGAACATGGTGATAATGTCACATCCATGGCTCGTCGTAGACCTCGTCTTGTGCACCACCACCACCACAACCACCAGCAGCAGCAGCAGCAGTTGTTGTTGTTGTTGTTGTGGTGGTAGGATGATCATGTATAACAGTAATCACTGCATCCATGTCTATAACAAGTATGATATGGGAGGAATCCTTGATGACTATATTGCCATGATGTATAATAATAACAGGTCGTCTTGTAGTAGTAGTGTGTTCCCTAATTCTAGTTGGTAATATAGCGGGCATCTCCCCGGTCGGATCGGATACTCTATCTTCTCCTTCAACTACCAGTACCATCGTCTTATCTATATGTACCACCTCGTTGTTCCTGGTGATAGCACTATTATCATGTTCATTGACATTGGAGTGGTAGTAGTAGTGTTGCTGTAATATATCCATCAATAACTGTGATATATGTACAACATAACCAAGATCATTATCATCACTTGTAGGGATGCCATCCAACTCATCTAGTGCACGATTCCAGTTGGGAGGAGGAGTCCATACATCATCATCATTGTCATCGTATTGACGTTGTGAGGAGGAGAGAGTAGCCTCTCTCTCCATCTCTGTAACATCACTGCTCACATCCTCATCTTCTTGCGGCGGCGGCGGCCATTGGGTGTTCTGAGTGTGGAATATCATCTCGAGTGAGGAGGCGAAGGGACGGGTCCGTGGCCGTGCCGGACGGGTAAGGCCATCATCACCATGCCCCAGCAATGATGATGTTACGCCGTCCTCATGATGATGATTATCATTGGATGAAGATGGTATAACGGTATCATTATCATCAGATGCGACTAGGTGGGGAGAGTCGTCTAGAAGAAGTCCCTGCTCCTGCTGTTGCTCTTGCTGTTGCTCCTGCGGTTGATTGTAATCATCATCATCATCATCATCATCGTTGAATATACGATCGATGGCACGGGAAAGCATACTATGATGGTGCATGATGATATTAATGATAACAACAACCAATACAGGTTCGACATTAGTGATGATGGAAACGAGTTCTATGGTGCATGCTGGTTCTCATCATCATCACTGCCTCTATTAGTGTTACGATTCATTTCTTGTTGTTGATGTTGTCGTTGTTCTGCCTGCTCTCCCTTCTTCGCCATGTGATATTTAATAGCTCCCCATTGGGTAGTGTCTTATACCAGCTTATAGTTGACAGACTTGGTTGTTGTCGATTCATACATACGTCATCATGGGGAGGTGGCTGGGTGGCTATAGGCTCACTTCTCCATTCACCCATAGTTAGTATCATCATCAGCCTCTCATCATCATCACGTCTAACTTCTTCCCTCAGTATTGTCGCCCTTATCTCCCTACCCAGGATAGTCATTGTAACCATACCATCCTCTTTAACCTATTATACTCTATACTGCCTCTCACTTGCCTCCCACTCTCCTACTTCTATATTATTAGCGTATTGACTCCTCCATTTACCAACAATAGAGAAGCCAGCAGCAGCAGGTGTTGTTGGGTTTGCGGTACTGTGTACCTCCTCCCTCGATGGATCTAGGGGCTGCTGCACCCCATGTGTAGTAGGTATAACGGACGTGTCTGATAATGAGCCACATCGTATATTCATGATGATGATGATGATGATGATGATGTACTGTGTTCTGTTCCCCGTTGGAAGTTGTCATCCGTGCAAGTCTTGATTAGTGCTGCTCCTACTGCTGTTGTTGCTGTTGATAACATCATCGACTGTTGCTGTTGCTGTTCTTCTTCTACTCCTGCTGTTGCTGTTGCTCGTGTTGATAATGCTCTTTCTCCCTCGGTAGTATGAATCCTGTAGACCTGGTCACTTGGCCACTCTCACCTCACTACTCCCTACTCTTACCTTCCCTCCAATCGATCCGTCGTCATCTTGATGATGATCATCATCGATGTCGTCGTATAAGGAAGTCACATCGTAATGGGGGTCCAAAGCAGGAAGTGCAGTAACAGCTCTGACCATCATGATTCAGCTATGGTACGATCGGCATCATCATCATCAGGAGTAGTACTGTTGAAGTGCAGCAGCACGGTCCTCTAAGCGTTGCTTTAGACATGCTCGAGTTGTTGTTGATAGTAGTATTAGTATCTCATTATCCCTGTATCATCACCTAGTAGAAGTATCACGGGACAACTAACCGTACCTTCCCTGTTCCTCGTCCCCATGATCAGCATTCACCTGATAAGGTTACATCTCAGCGATTATGATGTCCTCTTGTCTCTTCATACTGTTAGTGATGATGATGATAATGTATGTTGAAGATAAGCCTCGAGCAATGGTCCTGTATACTCATGGATGATATACTTCAATCGTCTCAATCCTGTGATACATCTAATAATAATATTCACAACTACTTCGTTATTGCCTCCACCAATGCTGCTATCACTACTACTTCTCCCGTTTTCCTTTTAAAGTATCAAACTCCGCTCTGCCATCATGCATCTTACGTTCTATACTACTCATCTGATCTCGTAATCGTGCCCTATCCTCTCTGTAACCTGGTCACCCATCCGCACACTACTCTCCATCTTACTCCTACCAGTGTGGCGGGGGCCTCTGTGTAGTTTAACCTGTTCTAAGGTTGTCCCTAGTTGTTGATATCGATTGCGTAGTGCTGCCATCGCTCGCACACACTAACATGTAGCAGCAGTCGGTAGGGAGTAGGGACACCAGCCTGCTACTACTACTACTACTACTACTACCTTAGCCAATTCATATTCAATAGTGATCTTATTAACTTCCAACTCTGCTTGTTGGCATGCATGATGGAGGTAGGCCATACACCATGATGATGGAGGTGATGATGTACCAACAACCTATACATCATACGAACATCTTGCCATGTTCATCAGCCGTACTTCGGAACGAGGAGCTTCTTTCCCATGAGCATAATAATGTATCGGTGATAATACTCCTGGACCACTAGCATGATGATGATGCTGCAGTCCACGCCTCCATAAGATTCTCCCTCTTCCTGTTGTTGTTATTGTTGTTGGCTTTCTTCTTGAGTTAATGGTATGCTGCTGCATCCATTCTATACTCTAAGCGTGAGTACTATCTCTATCACCAGTACTATCACCTACACTGGGTGGTATGATGTTAGCATGATGATTGTGCTGCTGGTATGCATAATAAGTCGATATTGATGTTGTTGTTAATGGCACACTGTTATTGTGTGTGCATGTCCAATACCCATTGCCATCTTGCTTCAGCCTCTCTACCGAGAACGACGAGCCTGTTACGCATACACCACCTAATGATGATAATAGCAGAACCATGGCGACACCATAACGCCATACCATATATTGCATGATAGTGGGAACAGTAGCCCCCTCCTCCTCCTCCTCCTCCTCCTCGCCTCCATCCAGTCCTGGTATCATGATTACCGTCATCCGTCAGCCAGAAGCCTTGTAGTTGTCCAAGGAGCTGATGTTTCCTAGCCACTGAGCACCACTACCCCGATACGGCGATGGGTATGGTCTACTAAAACGTTGTGTGATGTTAGCCTCGTCGACGAGATCATTTACATAATGCTCATCGGGTAGTGTATTATCCTGAGACTAATATGGATGATGTAGTAGTGAATAGTATTGGCCATTACCCCAACTCCACCGCCGCCGCCGTCGACAGGCGATGATGTTGGTAGTATTATGCCCAGCTTATCCAACTTCACCCACCTCTCTGTCCTCTTGTTGGTGCTTGCTAGTACATGATGATGATGATAACCTATACACCATAGTACAGCACTTAGTATTACTGGATGATGAACTGCCGGGTGTTGTTGTTGAGGATGATGCGGTATGATGATGGTGATCATACTGCCATTGTATTATCTATTCATCATTACACGTCGTTGTTGATGTTGAGTAATGTTGCTGTACTACTGTCATGCCATCTTTATGTTCAAGTTGTCCCCTCGCTACATATACCATACTATCATCATCACACGGCAATGACGAAGGGATACCCTCCTCCTTCTTCTCCGCGGCCATCATCAGTGTGATGGGGCCATCGTATTCATCACTTAAGCTGATCATCCTCACTTCCCCTCTCACTATAGTATTGCCTGTAGTGATAACATTCATAACGAGGCATGCTTAAGGGTGATGATACCAACCTATCACAATAGCTGCTGCTGCTGTTGCTGTTGCTGGTTGTGGTCGTTGAGGCGTAGCGGATGATGCAGCTTGATGATGGTGAATGGTCCATACCCCTTGGAAGGCTGATACATTCCTTATACCCACCTACACATCATCACTACAGGGCTACCAATGGCTCCCATCACCATTCCACTAGAGGATGATGTTGTATCAGGGTCCGTAGCCACCTCATGGTCAGTCGGACCGAAGCGGCCCAGTGATGATGATGTCATCGGTGCTGGTGTCCAGGATTCCCTCGACAGCAGCAGCTCCTGACGGCTGGGAGATAATTTTATCAGCAGGAGCAGGAGCAGCAGGAGCAGCATGGTAGGGTGTACCTTGTGTAGTTTCTGCCTCCTATCATGGATCTGTTCTTTTAACAAGGCGAGCTTCCATTGCTGCTGTTGTTGATGCATGATATTATCAGACTCATCATTATTATTATATATCCCAATCGTGGTGTTATTATCATCCTGTCTTCGTCTCTCGTCATTATTCTTTCGCACTCCTCCTTCCCCTTGTTGTTGCCCTATCCTATCTTGCAGGAACCTTATGGCATATACTCCATAGCTAGCTTCGAATAGTGCCTCGAGTATCCTATTCTGAGCAGGTAATAGTAGTATATCATCGTCTATTAGTATTGTTGCCTTCTCCTTTTCCTTAATATACATAGCTTCTCCCTTCAATAGGAGTATCCTTCCATCCTTCTACTGGTAGCACCTGGAAGGGCGTTGACATCATATCATTCATACCAGCATAAGATGATACCCAATGTTCTTCTCTTGTCAACACCGAGCTCAGGATGTCGTCCATCACTGCTGCTGCTGTTGCTTCCGGCGACTTGTGGCTCTCTCGTTGTACTACCTGCTGATCGACATGATGAGCCCTGATCTGTGGGCGATCTTTGGGCACCACCCACTTTCGTGAAGCCCAACCTACGGACAATAGCTTGGCTTGGTATGTTATTAGACATGATATCAGCCTGTAGATGAGTAATGATAGTGGCGTGTGGTGAAGTAGGAGTGGTGAAGAAGAAGCCATCATCAAGAGCAAAGAAGATGAGCCTTCTCAAAGCCTTGGCCACGATACCACGCCCTTGGAAATTCTGATGATGGCGGCGGTGATGGTGTCATACTAATGTGAGTAGTACATGGCCTATCCAATAAGCGATGTTAAGAGTCTTCAATTGGCTCCTTCCATGGTCAGGTAAAGGAGGAGGGCATGGTGTATGATTGTGTCCCTGATATGGTGATAGCTCATGGTGATAGCTTATTGAGTAGTAATGCTACTACTACTACCAGCACCTTGTCGCTCGATCGTATCTCCATTCTGATCTGACCACATAACTGCCCTTCGTAGAAAATACCAGGGTATACACCTGTCTATAGTAGTACTGAAAATAATGGACATAATGGTATTAGTATCACTACCTTTACGCATGGTGGTAGAGGTATGTGCATTAGATATACTAGAGAGGGCATCATCTAGTGTCGTACCCGCTGCTGCGTCTATTGTTACATATTGCCCAACTCTCTTCCCTCTATTCCTGATGTATCACAGTGGGAGTATATCAGTACGCATCATCCCTCACTCTGATATTAGTCTATGAAGATCGACAGCATGCTTTGACTCTGATAATAGTAATAGACTCATACCATCACCAACCTGCAAGTACCACAACATCAACAACTCACTGCACTCACCACATCATACCATCAATGGAGTATCAATCAATGGTCCACGTGGAGTAGCCCTGCTGCTGCTGGTGGTGGTGGTAGTGCCATCGTTCAACATGATAATATAGGTATTCCCTAGTAAAGGGGTTCATCTCCTAACGGATGACCCCGAACATCGTCATATCATCATAGAGGGGAGTATATTCGAGTGATTCGCACCACCACCATGCGTGATCATCGTCATCATCACCGACAGCTCTGATGAGTACATCTAATAAGAGTTCATCAATAGGTGCTCGTCAAGGGCTACAGTGAATTTACTACGCAACTCATCGATAGTGATAACGTGATAGAAACGATAATCGCTATAACACAGTAGCTGGATGATGGTCATTATTATCGGAAGGTGTGGTAGGGGATTCTCTATCACTCCGCCTATGACGCTTCTCCGGTGGTAAATTAGGATTACCCCGTTGATAACATGTACGTAATAGCTCCACAGCCTCATCAGCAAGTAGCCCACCCTAAGATACGGTGGGAGGTGGTTTTAGTAGTTGTTGCTGTACTTACTTCAACTCGATAAGGACCATCCCCTCCCAGCGCCCTACTACTAGGTTTATCATTAATTCTATATACTGAACCAGTACCACCAAAACGATCATTACCACAACCTGATAGGAGTCCTTGAGAGGCTGTTGAGATCTTTATTATTATTACCATAGACAACTCTACCAATGCCCAGTATATGTAGGGCTGCAGCACACATGACACACGGTTCCACTGTTACATACAATGTAGCCCCACGGAGACATGAACATGACTCATCCTTAGCGAATATCCTGAGGTTAACATTGATACATATTGTATAGCATTCTACGTACTTGTCAGTTGCAACAAGCTCTGCATGTCGTGTAGCATTCCTGGTATGGTTGGTCTCATTAGCTGCAGTAGCGAGGACCTCAGATCCGTCCTTCGATACGAACGCACATCCAACAGGTACCTCATCTTGAAACAAGGAGGAACAACAGATGATGATGATATTAGGTATGTGTATTGTGATTATTACCATTATCATAGGCATGTTGGGCTGCGGATATCGCTATTCTCATGAACTTCTCATCATCAATAGTAAAGTGATGATCCATTGCCGCAACTCTTATATCGTCCACTTGCTGCTGTTGATCCATATAGCAACAAACCCCCTGATTGATTGATAATACTCGTCAACACAAGACCGTACTGATTAAGAAAGTAGTCGATAGTAGTAACAGAACACTACTCATAAGTGAAGGTTTGACGAGCATCATCAGAAGCCGATAATGGCGTATCCTTGACAGTAGTGGACCTGCCCGAAACAGCATCGTATTCAACAGTTTGTCGTTGCTGTTGGTGTGGTAGTACATGTAGTCCTGTTTGAACTTGTTAATAACATCAGTACTAAGTCCGAAGGAGTCCATCGCCCCCATTTGACCCTCATCAAGGGTGAAGGAGAATAGATCACGGTTATTGGCCATCCTGTCCACATTCTGACTCTTTGGTATATGCACAATGTGGTGTTGTATCAGCCAACGACCGATAACCTTGATAATGATTAATGATAAGAACATCATCACGACGACGACGACCACGATGCCCATACTACCTGTGATGGTGTAACATCCAGTTGTTGTGATATCTTTGTTATACGAGGATCTTTGAATAGATCACCGGCCTTACCAAGCCCCCTCCATGACAACAATGTTATGCCCTTGGATTGGAAGTAATCAATAGTCTTCTTACCTGTGATGATGATCATCATAGTAGTAGTATGACGAGGATGCAGCAGCAAAGGTGGTATAACTATTACGATATATTAATGGATTGATCTCTATCTGATTCACTACTGGTTCTATTGTTACACCAGGAGATGCCATCAACTCCTCATAATCCTCAATAGTAAAGTTACTCATACCAATAGCTCGAACCAGACCGGATTGCTGCCTAACATTATTAACAGATGGCATCATCAGTACCTTACTGGTATCCTATTACAATTCTTGTAAGGTCTTATAAGCCTCAATATACTTCCCTGGCACCGGCCAGTGTATGAGGTAAAGATCGAGATAGGAGGTTTGTCTGATATGACAACAATGACAACAACAATGACGATGACCACGTTCGACATTATTACAGATCCTCGAGTGTCTTCTTACACTGCTCAATGATAGCATCATGACCTTGATACACTTTATCAGGCCATACTTTACTTATTATGAAGAGATCATCTCTAGATACACCAGAGGCAGCCAACCCCTCACCAACCACCTTCTCGTTACCGTAGAATGAAGCACAATCGAATAGTCTGTAGAGGGAGAGCCCTTCTAGAGAGAGTGCTGGTGATGTTGTTGTTACCTGTATCCAGCTTTGACAGCATCGATGATGATGTCTTTACCATCTCTACCAATCCTCTCACCAGTAGGGGTATACCCTACTTTATATGTACCAAACCCAACAGCAGGTATGGATACACCGTTGGATAACTTGAATGATGGTGTAGCAGCAGACATTATGATATTAGAAGACAACGACACTAATGACGATACTCTACCACTAGATGTAGATAATAATAAACAAGACTCGTTGAACATGAAGAGGTGATGGGTGATGGATAATAGGCTCAAGGCCCAACATCACCACTACCACCTTCACAGGTAGGTGGTGATGGTGATACCCACTTCCACGCTAGATTCATCCATGGTGTGGGATGCCGCTTGTGTAGCGACGACAGAGTCCGACAGGAGGAACGCTCGTTGGGCGGGGGCAGCCGTCGTCACAGTGCTTTCACGGTTCGAATCAGGGTGGTGACGCAGGTTCAAATCCGGGTAGGAGCTTTGCTTCTCGAGCTCCAACCATATTGATGTTGCCATACGCAGTTTGATTATAATTATGTTAACACCTGAAGAGGATGATGATGATTGGGTTTACCAGCGAGGTTTACCATCAACCCGGATAGAAGCCTCTTCCACGACACCGCCATCACCATCTAGGTAGGGGTTGTGATGGTACTGTGAAGGTAGTATCATGTAGGTCATCTACCTCTCCTCCTTCTCTGCCATCATCCAAGCGGAGATATGAAGCTAATCTCAATTACAGAATAACATTCTGTGAGAATAAAATAGTAATACTAACGATGATGAATGCTGTTATAATGATGATGATGGCACTAGGTTATTCGTCATGGCGGTAATCTAGATGTAGCATTAGTATTGCCACGGGATAAGATAGGAGTAGGGAAAGAGATGGTAGTGAGTCAAATAAACTCCGATGAGTACGGTGCTATATTACAAGAGATAACAGCGTGTGCTGTACTTGGTAATAACAACAACGGCATACACCTCCCTATCACGCACATCATCAGGCACCATGGTTGTTAATAATAATACAGCATTTCTAGTATTGGTAAGTGATGCTATACCTGTATCTAAGCTACCCGGTGGTCATGTAGTAATGGAGGTTACCAAGGTATCGTGTATACCATATAATCCTAGGGTAATAATGGCAAGTATGGTACTATCCTCATCATCGTCTAGAACGATCAAATAAATCCAATGTCTCAGTTATCCGACTCAAGTGCTGCTGCCGGCGGCGGCGGTAGCGGTGGCGGTGGCGATGCATCATCATCATCATCCAGTAGTAGTAGTAGCACAGCCTTTGCACTTGTAGAGAGGGTTGAGAAGTAATATCAAACATGATGATACAGGAGAGTTGTGGTAGTACTGCTGCTGCTGTTCAGGTTGTTCGGTAGTGGTGGGTATTATTATTGTAGATCATACGACATAACACATGGGCAACAATGGCATGCTCAACAACAGGAGGAAGGTTCCTACCATCATCATGGTAGGACTTCACTAAGTAGTGCTGATGATGATAATGATAATCAGATACGGTATGGTTGAGTGGTGATAGTCTCTTTTGTTGGAATAGACATATGAGCCAGAATATGTTAGGGAAGGATGCCTTAATACCTAATGATAGTCTTAGTCTAGATACATGGTGTACAGTCCTCATGCAGGTAATAATTAATAGAACACCTCCGCAGCAGCAGCAGCAGTGATACTCCTTGTCAGGGTTATATTAGCCCGCCTACTGCTTTGTCTGATTATCTAGATGCAATACTTATCGGTCGTAGGAGTTGCCAAAGGGCTGGTACCAGGTAATAATACTATCCTCAATAATCATCACTAGTATAGTTGGTTATATCATCGTAGGTATAACAATCGTGGGTTGGATGATTTGGGTAATGTAGCAAACTTTGTAGAATCAGAGCTGCTACTATGTACTAGAGATGTGGTATTAGCATCACATACACAGATCCGTGGATCAGTGCCAGCCTTCTGGTCACAGAACCCTAGTAATAACAACAACACCGATATGAGGGATAGTGGTAAGTGTCATTGCCAGGTACACAGCAACTTGATATTACTCGCAGTAAGGAGATGACACAGATAGCTTATGATAAGCATATATCTGATATACTCAAACGCTATGGCCCTGATGGATGTCTATTCCTGAATCTATTGTCAACAGGGAAAGGTAATATGGTAGTGGTGGTGGAGGTAGTGCTGTATGGACAATGACAGGTGGTAATGAGGGAAAACTAAGTAAAGCATTGAAGGATATCATAGACTCATCCTCTAATCATGATGCCTCAAAGATACACATAATCGATCATGATTTCGCCAAGATGGTGAAGACGAATGGTATGTACAGTGCACTAGATGTGTTCTAGCAGTAGCCTCTCGATTCACGATTCAGATGTTGATGCTGTATTTAATACAATAATAGACTCATCAAAAGGATGGATTGATGAGTAGGTACTGCCTAAAGTGGTACCACACCATTCGTAATAATAGATACGGTTGGTGGCAGATAGGTCGTGATCACATTGGCAGTAGTAGAACACAGACTGGTGTTATACGTACCAATTGTCTAGATTGTTTAGATAGGACCAATGCAGGTGATTACCACATGAACGATGATGATGTTGATGTAACATGATAAGCTGATTCAGGTCAGCTAGCTGTGTCTCTGTACATAGTACCAAAGATTCTTACATCAATACGCCAGCCTGTATCAGTTGATGTTAAGAAAGTTATCACAACTCTTTGGGCACAACATGGTGATCAGATATCAGTAAGCAACAAGAAGAAGAAGGATACTATCACTCACTTACTCGCTTGTTGTTGATAGATGCATTACACTGGTACTGTATCTGTATTAACGACGTTAGTAACCCGAGGCAAGTGTACATGGCAAAATAAAGTACAACAGAAAGTTAAGAGTGCTAATAGGTAGGGCTACCTCAGGCAGGCCTAATGCAGGCAGCACAGCAAGATACTAATCATCATCGTCAGATATCGTATTAATAATTTTGGTACGGATAGAGACAGGCAGACAGCCATAGACGCTACACTCAAGTTGGCTAGAAACACCACCACTACTAGCAACAACAACAACAACAACAACAACAACAAGACGGCGACGACTGGACGACCAAAGAATAGTGAATACCCGAATACCTCAACAACGGATACATCTTGGGCCCAGTGCAGCAGTGCAGGGAGAGGGCGGCAGGATTGGTAGTATTATCAACCATGGGGGTATTCGTCATAGTGACCATCATCTGCAAGATACTCGTCCCGTATCGATATGGGTCGGATCATGGAATGTGAATGCGAGTAGAGTGTGGAACGAGGAGGATCTCAGTGATTGGATGAGACTAAGGAGGGATGATGATGAATTCTTTGAGATAAATGATGTAATAATAACAACACCTTTGAAGTAGGGATAATCATGATGATTATTGGTAGATTTATGTAGTGGGCATGCAGGAGTTTGTGGACCTCAATGCAAAGGCTTTACTCAAGAGAGGATTCACTAGGGTACTCGTCATCATATGTACATTGCTGGACAGGAATGCATAGTAGGTTAAAAAGAAGTTTGACGGTGATACCGAGCATAGCATACGGAAGGCAGAGTTTGCCGCTGAGTTCAATAAAATACTCACATCTGCTCAATTGTCGAACAAGTCGAATAAGAATGGGAGGAGGAAACATCATCATCAACAACAACAACACGCTGAGAAGTATGTCGAGGTAACTACGATGAGCATTGATGAATGTTCGTTATGTGGATGATGATGATAATGATCAGGTGTATTGTACTGCTATGGTCGGCATATACATATCAGTATTTGTCAAACAATCCTTAGTTGATAAGATATCTAATGTCCACACTAAGAAGGTTAAAGGTGGTTTGGGGGGTAGTCATGGTAATAAAGGTGGTGTATTATTGAGTATGATGATTGGCCAATCTTTGGTAACATTTGGTTGTGTGCAACTAGAGGCTGGTGAGAGGTAATAATGATGATAACAACAGCAGTGTAGGTGTATTATGTCAGGATGATGGAGATCCGTAATGAACAACTATACTTGATAATGGCAGAATACAAACAACAATTACGTCAATATTACAGTAGTTGCCACGCACAGAGGAGGGTATTCATCTTATTCGGCGACTTTAATTTCCGTCTAAACTGTGATAGGACTACAGCCATTAGACTCATAGAGAAGGGAGACATTGGTAGTAGAGGAAGGGAGGGGGTGATGAGGGTGGAGATGATCTTCTTAGAACGCTTATCGGAGTACGATCAATACAAGCAGGGGGAATGCTTAGATCCTATACTAGTACATTGCAAGGAAGGACCATTCTCGGATTTCCTACCAACTTACAAGTACTGTACAGTGCATTACAACCCGTGTTGATTTATCCGCGCAGGTTCGAACCTGGCACACATCAATATGCTGCTAATCGTACCCCCAGCTGGTGTGATCGGATATTCTTTAATTTTACCAAACCCGGCAGTCTCTGGCTGCGCTCCTATCATTCACATCATAGGTAGTGATTGATACCCTTCAATAACATCATCCCCTCCATCGTTGTAGGTACATCTCATCAGATCATAAACCAATCAGTGGCACGTTCACGTTGGAGACAGGTAGTCTTATTAATAATACCCAACATGTAGCGCCACTAGGCGAGGAAGGCCATCATCATTCATTAACCTCCAAAGGAGGATATAATGATGACCATCGTGAGCATCAACCAACCCAAGCAGCAGCATCATCATCTTCACCTATTGATTTATTATTATGATAATATTTTGTTACTGTATACGTTAGAATTAGCCGTTCCTTCTCACCACTAAGTGGAGTTGTGTTATCTCCAGTACCTGCTACTCCGAGCCTGGATCATATGCAACCGCCATGTCGCACAAGAGGAAGGCATAACCAGCATTGTCCAACTATTAACAAAACTACTGCATCAATCACTTCAGAAAAATGCGTAGAGCGTCGTCCATAGCGAGTTGAAAATATCATGTCGATTACCATCATCAATCCACCCGTCTCGATCCTCTATTGAAGAGGAGCTCCCTCCATGACCTGATACCGTCCTCCAATGATACTGCGTATCTTGCTGTTTACCTATCCCCAGGGTTGAGTGTAATAATAAGTAGTGGTACGACTATTATAGCCACCGCCATGTTCTTCAATAATGCCTCATGCCAATTGTCTCTGATACGATGCTTCACAGATGGCGATCTCCTATACAAACCAGTATGTTCAGGATGGTAGGTCCTCACCTGATGACTAACAATCACTGATACTGATCGTAGTAGCAGTCGTACATGAATAGCAACAGCATGTAGAATAACAGCTGTCCTAGCCGCCGCTTTGATGGCCTGTGTTGATGCTAGATTACGCCATTCATCATATATACTATCGGATACAACATAACTAACAACAAGAGCAATAGCGAGTGCTGATGTTATCGTATAACCTTCTAGGGACCTCCCTCCCACCACCACCAGCCACAGCAGCATATATCTCATAACATGCCGTCTTCATATTCTCTGCTATCCACATAGCCAATCCTGATCAGTGCCTGCTGCTGCTGCATAGTGTGTGACTCAGGATGATTAATACCTCTTTGATGCAGTTCTTGTACCAACTTCATATTCCGAGACGCTCCATCATGTTTCATAGCACTAAGCTCACTGAGATATCGTTGACGTATTAATTCGGGGTCAAGGTTAACAGAGGGGGATACCTTACAACAACTATACATCATACCACTACTTCACCTATTACTGGTACCACCTCTTTCTCCCAGAAATCATAAAGGTTATAAGTATGCCCATGGTATTCTACTGCAATACGTCTACCATGATCATCGGCCCCAAAACCTAGATGTAGGGGTTGATGCATATCTTGTATTAAACCTGGTAACAACAGTAACAGCATCATCAGCATTGTTATAATGATGATATCACCCATCAACCAACTCAATTGGACTTGCTCTGTCTTATCATCAGCTATCCCTCTATCATGATATTTATGCGTTTGATGGCAGAGTCGACCAAAGATATCATCAACCTGAATCATGACGTTGTCGTAAGCATCATCTTATCGTGTAGCAAAGACTGTGCATTACTGTCTCGTAAAGACCTCCCTTGTTGGCCAGCCGCTCTGGATGCTCAACGTCAAAATCACATTGCCAGTTCCTGAGGGCGTATCCAAGGTCGCTTCCGGAAGATACGTATGAGGTCGAATATTGACAAACTCTCACCGTGACTGCGTTTCGTAATGGTTTTCGACGGTCCTATCGAACTTAGCATATTGTAGATTATCATGTGCATATCTTGACATCCACGATAATGATTTACCCTCGAGGAATACACCAAGATCCTCACTGATCATCATCACAAGATACTCGCATCATCCCTCCTACTCTATCTTACAGATCTCTATGCGCTAACACCCTTGTTACAGCATCCCCTATACGATCGTGTAATGATTTATCCCAAGCTGATACTGTCTGCAGCAGCAGGGAAGGCAAAACAGTGTTTATGATGATGATGCACCACATTCTGGCGGTAATGGTGGAGGGAAAACTACTGTAGGGGATACAGAGGTAGTTGGTGTTGTTAAGTTGTAGTTTGGGCGGTAAAGAAAGCTATTCCTACTAGTATGAGGTAGAGCCTCCAGCTATCCAAACTCTATTGTCTCTTTGCCCTCTATTCCAATCATATAACTAACAATAACAGTTACACGACTGATACAATAGAGGGGTATATACTATCATCATCTACAACAACCTACTGCCACAGTCATGACACCAACAGCTCAGGCTTAGCTAATGATCGATTCCGAGGCGAGCGACACGGTCTTTCGAATAATGATGTTTTCGACAAATTGTGGGGCGCAAGATTGCTCTGTTGCATTTAGTTTTTCCCTTCTATCATCATGGTCCTCGACGAAGCATTCATTCAGGTAGTAGTTGTTACTGCCTATCCCATACACGCCGTACTCTCATCAGAAATGTCGTGAAGCATTCAATACATTCGACGCTGATGGTTCTGGTACCATCGATGCAGAGGAGATGAAGCTGTTGTTGGAAGCTATCGGGGAGAGCCCTACCGAGGAGGAACTGTTCAGGTTTATGTCTGATGTTGATGAAGATGGTACGGGTGAGATAGGTAAGATGGAGGATTCAACCCATTCTTGTTCCTCATCATCCTATCTTCGTTGTATCAGAGTTTGCTGAGTTCCTCCGAGCGTTTGAGAAGCAACGTGGTGGCCAGAGTGAGATCGAGGATGAAGCTGATACACGTACGCCATTACTACGACTCATCACGATCATCATGCTACTGTAGTTGACGCCTTTGTTGCCCTCGGTGGTAACAGAGACAGGACAGGGTTCGTCGACAGAGACAAGTTAATTAAGATTATCAAGGAGGAGTTCGGTATGACCATCAAGATTGATGTAGATAACCACAAGTCTAGTATTGTCATATTTCGTCTTGCTGTACTCAGCGGTTGGTGGAAGAGCTCGATCGTGACCAAGATGGTAAGATCAACTTCTCTGAGTTCGCCAGTTTATTCGTCTAACATCATGCATGAGTTGATCATACTACTCCCACTGCCACTGCCAATGCTGCTACTCCTGCTGTTGTCCACACATTGCCGCCAGCTCTCATGTTACTTGGTCAATAATTCCATCCTTGCTGGTAACACTTCTGGCCAGCTCTTCTTATAGTAACAAGCATATGATGACGACTCACTTCATCTCTGCCTTCTCCCCATTACTGATGCTGTCCGTGATGGTGATGGTGGTGGAAGGTGTTCCCAAGATAGATCTGTATCCAGTACTACACCCTGCCAATGGATCCTATACTGCCAATCTTATACAATGTGGACAACAGGTTAGACTCACAACACCCACCTTCCAGTGTACTACACCTTGTTGTTGGTAGATTGCATCTGCATTGGATAAGCATGGTGCATTCATCGCTATCAACACTGACATCAGCCCTACTCTACAGATAGAGTTATACGATGCTACTAGGAGGTACTTCAATAGACCAAAGGATGAGAAGATGAAGGTGCCCAACAACAACAGATGGTGGTGATCATTATCGTTATCAGATACCAGTAAACCAGGACAATACACATGGCTATGAGACTCATACGTAGGTGATGATGATGCGTGTATTGTATTCATCATCGCAGTATTCAGGAGTGCTTTGGGAGATACTGAAGAATCCTTTACAGTCATGGTTGGCCATGCTGATGATACATCAGCTAAGGTAAGTATAATATGAATTATCGCAGCCCCCACCTACCATTACTCAGAAGAAGACCTATTGGCCTCAATCACCAGGGGACTTCAGTGCAGTATGGGAGAATTATTATCGTCGTACTGAGTTCACTTCCAATGAGATACTCAAGTGTATGGCACATGCATTGGGTGGGCAGCATCGTCATCACCACTACTTCATCAACAACAAGAGTGGTTGTTATCATTGTTAGGTGTACCTGAGCAGTTCTTTATAAGTAAATCAAGTCAGCATAGATCACTCCTAAAGGCTATACATTATCCTGTACTAAGAAAAGGACTGCTACCCACTACTACACATAACAACAGGTACCTACACGCGAAGTTAAGGTAGGGGGTGCTGCTGCTGCCACTGGGGCCAACGATACATCAGCAACTACCGAACGTATTGATACCATACCCAGGGGTAGTAATGCAGTATGCTATCACGACCATCAACTTAGTAGTCGTTATCAATAATCAGGTACCGTAAGGTCCGGAGCCCATCGCCACTTTGGTTTAATTACTCTCACTAAACAGGTAATGGAGTACCCTCTACTACCATTGGTAGCATGATGCACAGGTGGATAACTCGGGGTTGGAAATTCAACATGGTGCTGGAGGGTGGGTAGCAGTTGATACTAATGAGGAGGAACTACTGGTCAATGTTGGTGAATTGATGGAGTAATGCTGTTGGTAGTAGGAGGATGAGATGACGATGATGTTGTTAGTTTCTGGACTGGTGGTAGATGGAAGCCTGTAGAGCATCGTGTGGTAGAGACTGGACAGAAGCTCAACAGGCCTAGGGGTAGAGAAACATAGTGGTAGATTCTCTTTTGTGTGAGTATACACCGCAACCATCAACATCACCATGATGGTAATCCTCAGGTATTATCATTATGTAGACCCCAAGGCTAGGATAGACTGTAGAGGTATACTACCCCACTACTGCCCAACAACAGCCCTATCATTCAGATATTGCTGGTAGCATGTGTAGCAATCCAGCGGTGATTGCTGAGGACTGGGTGATGGGCAAGCATCGTTCCAGTCTACAGCAGCAAGCTCAGCGTAGAACCGCTGCCCAGTCATCATCATCATGGTATGGCAGTAGGGCAGCAGCAGCAGCATCAGATGCTAGCAAAGGCATGCATGCTACAGAGTTGTAGATGAGTATTATCATGATGATATAAAAGTGATGAGTGTTGTTAGCCACATTTGTTTAGTTCAAGTTGGCCTACTACCAGTACTACTACGGCATGAGGACGGGATGATGATAATGATATTATCAGTATTATTATTATTGTCAGTGCTGTTATGATAAAGGAAGCCATAGTATATAGTAATGGCAGATGTGAGGGCATTGGTGATGATAAGTGTGGTTATATAATACACGCACCACCTAGACACAATTACACAGCAATACATCAAGATGACGGACAGGTTATAAGGATGGTAATACCAACAACAACAACAACAACAACAACAGTGCGGACCATCATACCATCCACTCAGCAACTCGAGTTTACAACATCCAAGTATCGGCCCTACCTAGAAGAGCTATCGCGTTGCCAATCCTTATTCAACCCTGCATGCTGCATAACAAGCCCTCTTCATGAAAGTCTGTACGTCTACAATAATCATCGGCATTGTCCCGCGATGCCTCTGCTGTTGTTGTAGTCATAGCCATCATCATTACCATCAGATATGATGATGAGGTATATTATTATAAGAGTACAAAGAAGCTGACATCAGTGAGATGGGGGGGCGATGATGCAACGGTATCATCGTTAACTGGAGATCTTATCGTGAAGGGGAGGATAGATCATGAGATGGAGGCCATCTTGATACTCTACAAATACAGTACTTATCTGAGGTATACTATACACTGGCCATCACCACTACAGTCACCACATGGTAGTAATCATCATCACAATGCTGCTACTCTTGTTGTTACTACTGTTCTCATCATCATCAGCCACAAGAGTGTCTACGACTGGTGTATGGTACAAGTACAGTATGGTGAGGAGGGAGGGCTTCCTTCTACACGACATGATGCCCGACGACGTACGGACAGCATTTGGCCCGGCATTTATAGAAGCTTTACGGAAGGTCAAGGTCATACAACCACTGTTGAGGATGATGGGTCTCTAGTGGACTCATCAGTTACCTGAATGGGCTGCTGATGCCCTGCCAGAGTGGATGAGGGAGGCTAGTCCAACAGCATCATCATCATCATCTGTCCATCTACCGACAGTACTGTCCCAATGAGTGAGAGGCCACACTACCACGACTACAACGACGATATAGACAATCGTAATCCTCTCATGAAATTACCAACACTATCACCAGGAGGAGGGAGGGGTCAGCATATCTATGGTATTACTATGATGGTACTCACAGTCGTCATAGCCGTGGTGCACCCCCTGCAGGTAATCTATGAGGATGCTCTTATATGCCTGAACCGATCCGGAGGGTGTCTAATAGCCAGCGGTGATGGTCAGTTCAACATCCTACTACCACCACCCAGTGATGGATACTCTCGGATGGACCATGAAGATACGAGTCTGTTCTGGGTGTATGCCCCCTCCTCCTCCTCAACACAACTCTGGTCCTCGTCCTGTCTCCCTTCCTCATCCTCATACACTAGACCAGTAGAACTAATACGTACAGCCCTGAAGTATATAACCAGGAATAGTAAAGTACCATCATCATGTTGGATGATCGGCAACCCGCCACCCAAGGACGGCGATAGCACTCTACGTCTATTGCATGAACATGCCTGCCCGAACGTCGGATGCTTCTTCTGTTATCAAATGCCCAATGCTTCTTCTACTACTAGTACTCGACTGTACCGTTGTCTATTCACTGATCGTACTAGGATCACATTCTTCAGCAGTGATAAGGGTGGTAGGGGTATAGACGGGGTAGCAGGTCTGTTGAAATATATGAATGCTGATGGAGAGGAGAGGGAGGTGAGCGGCGGCAGGGGTATCATCATAATCATAAGAGTATCCATCTGCTACCACTCAGATGAGCTGGTCTAGTGCTGATAGAGGCTCCATAGCACCGTATGTCGAGGCTGCCTTGGCATTCGTTCGATGGGTTATCGTCGAAGAGGATGGTGGTGTCAACAGCAGCAGCAGCAGTGCTGCTGGTGATGGTGTTGACGATCGTTCCGTTACTGAGCTCGCTGAGGATATGATACAGAGGAGCCGGGTAGGGTAGCTGGTAGTCGATGGTAGCCAATCCTTACAGTAGGACCTCCGGGCCATCCACAAACTAGGAGGATCATGCAGCATCATCTATGATGATGATAAGAAGGATGCCGTGGACTCCGAGGGTGCACTTGACGCAACCAGAGCATTCCTCAATCGTAATCGGCATCTCATTAGACGTTGAGCATGTAAAATTAATTTGCGTTTCTCGATATTATTATGACTTTGAATTCACTGAGTGGTGAGATGCGGTCGGTCCACCGCGGGATCCAAGTGGAGATCATAAAGCTGATCTATGCTACCTCCACTGTGTACGGTCCCACAATGCCAGGGTACCCGCCCGCTCGATTCATTCATTTCCAGTTGAGAATCGCCCCGCCCTTCTCCGAGCTAGACCGAGTTTTCCAGTACACGAGGCGTTGTTGCCTGGTGTCTCCCTTAAGAACTACTGACGTGTGACCAAGTGCTCATTGCAGGGCAATCGTTTACCCTCATGACTGGAGGAAAACTGGGGAATCTGAGATTCAGCATCACCATCTCTCTCGCTGTTACTGCTGCTGCAGTGGTCCATCCTCATGGGTCATTCGGTAGTCGTTGGGAGCCAATTGGGAATTCCACGGAGGTACGTAGTCCCATTAAAAAAGAGAACAGTCCGAAGGCTTACTACATGCTTCAGATACAGGCTTATAAAGCTACCGGTTGCGTGATACATAGATGGCCAAGATGGAGCGGAGGTGAGAGGTTGGACAAAGAGTACGAGATACGTATTGGGACTAACGCATACGATGGTCTTGTGTTGTTTGAGTTTACCGATATGACGGAGGACTTCGTAATATATAGAATGTAATAACGGAGGAGAAGCAGGAGCGGACTCAGCTCATGCTTCTGTTCAGAGATCGACGAAACGACTCCGTTGAGGTGTTAGTCGAAGATGACACGTTTGTTGGTAAACCGGAGAACAGAGCTAAAGATTGGCTAGACTTCCTCCGCTTTATACCGTTGGACAGAGAAATGCACAGAAAAGCCGACTTCGCAAACAATGTCTTCGATGACGATCTGAGGCATAATCTTAGAAAGTGCAAACGCCTTACTTCGGTGTTGACGGAGCATAATCCACGAGGTTACAGAATACCCCTCGATTGGGTATTCCATTTCTACGTCACCAAGGAGGGGAAATGAGGCAGAAAATAAAGAATAAGAATAGAGGCCGCGAGGGGGCTGTAGCGGCTACATGATACATATGCTCAAGGGAACGACTACTCGAAGCTCGAGGAGGTGAAATACCACCTGCTCGAGTATCCACATGCATATCGTCAACATGTCATAGTGTACCCGTGTCTGTAATGTAATAACGATTGCGTTGCTGCGATTGGATGAGTTATTATACGCATCATTGCTGGGGCAGAGATTTGACAGATTCCCAACGCTGAGATGGATTTGGATGGCACCGAAGACTCTGAACACAACATGTCGCCTCATTAACCTCTATGATCATCAACGTTTCATGCTACACGAGTATGCTGTTGAAGGACCTCCTGATACTCCACGCTTTGCCAATTCTATGAAGTATTCATCGTCCATCATTGCCACAACAGGCTTCCATCTGTCTCGTCTTCTCGACTCTACGACTGAGGCTGCTGCTGCTGCAGCGGCGCCCCCTTCACTGATGCTCTTATCACAGCTCGGAGAGGTCGTCGCATCACTGCTAGATGAAGTGGCCTGTTGGTGTGGAGAAGGAGTCGTCGTGATTGTCATGGGGCTGTCGGGGTGGTGTCCTTCATGCGCTGCATCAGCTACTGATACCTCCTGCACCTCGGCTGTTGAAAGGACGCTCCTTTGTGATGCCTTCCGACCCTGTGGTGGGATGGGTGGGAGTCTCAAAGGCTTATCCTTTGTTGAATGGCCCTGGCCGAGTATACCCCCATCCCGTGTCCGGGGCCTTGGCATCATCGCAGCTCTGTATCCAGTCACGCCAGCACTGCGGGTCCTGAATTGTGGGAGACAGTTACCACTGGCATCGCCGGCAATGAGCCTACCGATATCGTTTCACCGTCTCCTCCATTTCCCGCCGTCGGAGGCTCAACTCGTGGGCCTGCCTCGCTGCTGCTTCTTGCTGTTCCCTCAACACCCGTTGGTGGGTCTCTTTCGCCCTCCTCGCTGCCAACCTCCTCGCCTTCTCAACACCCTCGTTTCCTATCATGGTGTAGTGATCGGGGACCTCTCTTCTCTCAAGAGTGGACATCTTCTTCATCCTCTCCCTTGTACGTCGTCGTAGCTGATCGACCCTCATCCTATCAGCAGCCAGCCTGGCCTGAGCCTGCCGTTCCTCGGCCTCCCTTCGGGCAGCATCCTCTTCCCTAGCCTGCCGAACCCTCTCCGCTACACGTTCGGCGGCTGCGTGTTGTTCCCTAGTCGCTCTTTCATCATTGACAGCTTTCCGTCGGCGACTCTCCTCTGCTTCGATAGCTTCGTGTTGCATTCGAGCCCGTCGTTGTCTAGCTACAGTCCGAAGGGTACGGGCTACTCTGCGCTGCAATCGCAGTATTTTCCTCTCTTCCTGCCCCGGGTCACCCTCAACGCCTGCCCCTGCCGGTTTCATCGTATCACGCCGTTCTCTCTCGTACCATGCTTTAAGCCTGGCTCGAGCAGCGTCGGCTCCCTTCTGGTCTGCCCTCGGTTTGTAGGAGGCCCTTCTCCACCTCGAGCTGCTCCTCTAACTTTGCTATATTTATCCTCATCTGCGCAATTCTTGCTTCATCGTAGCCCTCACTTCTATCAGCCTTCCTTTCTCTGTGTTTCCCTCGACGCATTGTACCCTTCATCTTTTCCTTCATCTCCCGGGTTATCTCATCGAGTGTATCCAAAGCGTGATGGTATGCTTCTTCGTCGTTGTGAAGCTCACCATCGACGCAGCGGGTATCCCGGCCGCGAGGCCTCAAGCCGCCAGCAGAACGACTGCCTGACAAAACTCGTTTGCCTCTCCTAGGCCGTCCTGAAGTTATACACTCTGATTGGTTCGTTCGTGTATCCACTGAACTTTCGGCTACTGTAGGGGAGAGTGGCCGTTGCAGCAATTGTTGTGCACGAGCTAGGGTTACGGCGAGAGCAGCAGCATCATCATCCATTATCAAGGTTGATCTAACAGCGGAAGGCTGTACCGCCAATACTCACGGCGCAGAGTCTTGAAATGCCTACCATGATAGCCCCCATTCGATGCACTCCACGCAAGTTCATACGATACATCGTCAACGATCCACTCGTGAACTAGTCGAAAAAAAGTCAGGGAAGATTATCGTATAACAAATCAGAGAGGCATGATGGAGTTCCCTGTTTTCCATGGGAACCCCATTAACATGACTACGGTGGCGCCATCCATGATTGATCAGTCATTGATGATGATCGATGAGGTCCCAGTTGTTAGCGACCATCTCAGCGAACTGGACGACTGTTTCTGATATCCACTGGAATCCCGTTTTCCATGGTAACCAACCTTGAGGCCAGCCCACATGCCCACCTGTCTGTGTTATCAAGGAGAAGAGATACTTGGAAGCTGTTGGGGGTAATACAGCACCAGCCTCAACGTGTATGATAGGGTCATCGCAAGAGTGTAGCAGAAGAGTTGGTATGGCAATATCCCTGCCACCACTACTGTACTTCTCACTACAAGCGCTCATATCATGGTAATAGTCAATAACATCATCATACCCATGGACAGCAGCAGGGATGAGGGCATCCAATTCATAGAGGTCGGATGGCCTGACATACCAATGAGGGTCGGATGGAGCGAAGCCTGTCCTCTTGACCATCGGGCCATGTACGCCCTGCTTCAGTTCGAAGGCCAGCATCGGTTGCCATAGTTCTCGGGATACAGGATTATCAACCCTCCGCCAGAGGCGGATGCCTCCTGATATCGATACACATGCGTGGAGTTGCCCTCGCAGCTGCCAACCATACTTAGCAACCATGTTAGTAGCGATGACCCCGCCCATACTGTACCCGACAAGAGTGAGGGGGACTTTGCCTGAGGTGGCCTGATGACATATACCAACAGCAGCACGAGCATCACTAACTCTAGCGCCAGAGAAAGAGCCTCTGGGCCCGCCAACTATGGGGGTGCCACCCAGGCCTCGAGCGATCATACAACAGATGGCATAACCCTGGGGAAGGGCAGTGTGGTAGAGGTCGTTGAGGTAGCCTTCAGTAGAGCAGCCATTGAGACCATGGAGGACGAGGATGACGCCAGTGACGTGAGTCGATGATGGCAAGAACCAATCTAGGGCTATTGGCTGACCATCACTCGTCATCATCCATCGTCTATGGTAGGGCAAGGAAGGCTTAGTCGCTGTAATGAAGAGTATAGCAGTAGCCCAGTGGCCACTTGTAATGAGAGGGGCTGCATCATAGGCTTCCAACCTGCTACTCAGGAGAGTACCAATGGCCCGGGCGAAAGGAGTCCCATCGAGTCCAGGCCCATGGACCCCTGGAACAACTCCACCTCGCATCCATCTCGTAGCGGTACTTCGGTGTAGAGGAGGATGATGAGGATGGTAGCGGATACTGGTAGTGTATATTGATAGGGATAGTCCAGTATGATAGGTAAGAGGAATGCTAGTGGTAGTAGGACATGCCGGGAGGCCTCCAAAGCGAGTAGGACGAGGGAGAAGAGGACCCACAGTGAGGGGGGAGGCGGGGTCTTCAACTCCGGCTGTGGTATATGAGACTTGTCTTTTGTAACACGACACACGGATGCCCAAAACTCTCGAACCGTCATCGATGAGAACCCCACCGCAGTGCTGCTGGCAGCGGTAGGGGAGGACGGTGAGGGACGCATCCCCGATCGTGTCATTGATACCAACAACAGCCGGAGCAAGCTGACCAACAAATGGCCAAGGATTAACATACTCGACATAGCTGTGAGTAGGAGAAAGATATTAGAATCAATATGACAGTTGAAAGAGTTACTATGATTGATGTTTATGATGTGGATCGTTATCATGACCACCCACCTTGTCAAGGATGATGACTGTAAGGTGTGGTAGCAGCCAACTCACGTACAAGTGCTACTCCCGAAGCGTGTGGAAATGTGGCAGTTTCGTCATCTCTTCTTCTTTCGCTAGTAGTCGTGTGTTACTAGACACAACATCGGAGAAGGCCATAACCGTATCAGATATCCACCTGAAGCCTTCCTGCCACGGGGCCCATCCTTGCGGCCATCCTAAGTGCCCACCGGTAGGGGTGACTAGAGTATAGAGATACTTGGAATGATTGGGCGGCAACTTAGCAGCAGCATCAACATGTATTACAGGATCATCACATGCATGTACTAGTAGAGTAGGTATGGCAATGTTACGTGCTCCTTCACTAGTCTGTTCACTCGCTGCGCTCAGCCAATGACGATAATCCTGGGGATCATCAAAACCATGCAAAGGCGCCATAATGTCGGCATCCACATCAACAAGGTCCATGGGCTTCCGGTACCAATCTGGGTTGGACGGTACGAAGCCAGAACGACGGATGAGGGGACCTAGTTGGCACTGCTTGAGCTCGAAAGTCATGATAGGTTGCCAGACCTCTCGGGCTACGGGGTAATCTACTTTATCATACATTCGGATACAACCCGATACTGATACACATCCAGACAGCTTGCCCTTCAGTTTATGGCCGTACTTGGCAACGACATTACTGGCAACAATACCTCCCATACTGTACCCCACTAGGGTGAGGGGTAGTGAACTACCAATGGCATCATGGAGGACCTCGATGGTTCGATAGACATCACTGATGCGGCCGACAGAGAATTCATTTTCAGGACCACCTTCGACCGGAGTACCACACGCTCCTCGATTGATCATACAACACACGGCATACCCCTCTTGGACTGCCCTCCAGTAAAGATCCTGGACGTAGCGGGCTTTAGACCCACCATTAAGGCCATGGAGTACGAGTAATATACCCTTGACATCCCTAGGGGGCAGTTGCCAGTCCAGAGCTATGGATTGGGCTGTTTTACCATCATCGGTCATGATCCAGCGACGCAGTAGTTTCAAGGGCTTCAACTTAACCGTGAGGAAGGGGAATGCTGTGGCACAGTGACCATTAAGTAAAAATGGGGTAGGTCTATTGGCCTTGACCCTCTCCTCGAGTGTTGCTTTAACAACCTTAGTAAAATCACTGCCTTCTTCGCCTCCCCTGACGCCAGGTGTGGTCTCGGGATCAATCTCATAGCGGTTTTGAGTGTAGGAGAGGATGAACAGCAGCAGAGCACAGAATGGTAGAGTGTACATACGACCATCGTCGAATATCAAAGGAGCTGCTATTAATAGGGGACGGAGATAAGGCCTGAACGCCTCCAGTAGTAACAGGAGTAGTGAGTAGATAACCCATGCATCGAGAGGCATGGGGCAACGGTCGAGATCTCGAGGATCCATTGGAATGTGGGGACCGGAGCTCGTCACCCTCGTAAGGATGGTCTCCCATAACCTGCTGGACCGCATTACAGGTGGGGATGAGGGGCCTGTGGTTAGCTTGAACGAACAGCATGTGGTGCTGGTTATGGCTGGTGATGATGGTGCTGCTGCTGTTGTCGTCAACTCTACCATAAAAACGAGAGACCTAAACAGGACACTCTAGCGGGACCGCCAACAACACAAAGTCACCGAGCCATGGGAGAAGCAATACCAACAACAAGGACCTCACGACCACGCTATGGGCTCTTGCTGTTGTGGTTGGACAAATCTATGACGATAATGGGGGTAGTAGCGATATAACAAATCGTAACAACCCAAAGACATTCCTGATAGGTAGTGTTTAGTATTTAGCCAGGAGAGGTTGGTTGTCGGCAACTAGACTTGAGAAGGCCATGGTGGTGTCTGTGATCCAGTTGAAACCATTCTTCCAGGGTGCCCAGCCCTGAGGCCAGCCAACATGACCACCATTGGGAGTGACTAGAGAGAAGATATACCTAGAAGCAGTAGAGGGGAGGAGGGCCGAGGAGTCCACATGGATGACAGGGTCATCGTATGCATGTACACATAGAGTTGGTATGGCTATGTTCTTCCCACCTTCACTAGTCTTCTCACTTGTAGCGCTACATTGGTGATAGTAATCGTCGAGTGAAGCGAAGCCATGTGCAGGAGCACTTATCTCAGCATCCAGTTCGACAACCCCCATGGGGATATTATACCAATCAGAATCTTTAGGTTGGAAGCCGGTTCTTTTGACCATAGGGCCCGATGACAGACTCCTTCAACTCTTCAGCCATCATCGGGTGCCACAACTGTCGAGCTGACGGGTAGTTATAGTTTTCGAACAATCTAGTACCACCGGATATAACAACACACGACGTGAGCTTACCCTTCAACTCAGGACCATACTTGGCTACAGTATTAGCGGCAACAATGCCACCCATACTATACCCGACCAGCATGAGAGGGAGGTTGGGAGCTGCCTTATGGCAGATGTCTATGGCCTTGTGAGCATCAGAGACTCTAGCGCCAGAGAAGGCATCATCGGGCCCACCTACGCAAGGGGTGTGGCTGAGACCACGGGATATCATAGTGCAAACAGCGTATCCTTGGGGAACTGCTGTATTATACAAATCAACTACATAACCCTCGCCTGAACCACCATTGAGGCCATGTAGGGCAAGGTATATACCCTTGACCTCTCCTTTGGGAATACACCAATCGAGAGCTATCGATTGAGGAACATTAGGGGACTCGTCATCAGTCTTGAACCATCTTCTCTCCAGTTGGGGCTTGTTGAAGTCCATGACCAGCCACAGCAGAGCTGTCGCCCAATGACCATTGAGAATGTAAGGTGTAATCTGGTTGGCGTCATATCTCTCCTTGAGGGTCTTTTTGACTAGACTGACGAAGCCCGTGGTATCATCAGGGTTGCCCTCCACGTATGCCGGGAGTGGCTTTACCATTAGGCATGAATCTGCCTCGGAGTTGCGAAGAGGTAAGCACCCCATACGGCTAGCACTGATAGTAGTAGAACACCATAACCACTCTGACGGTAGTAGAGTACAGCAAGAATGACCAGAAAAGGGAAGTACTCCCTGCTAGCCTCAATAAATAGTCTAACCATTGAGTCAAGGACATATAGTCTATCAGTAGGACTAGTCCTTTCACAGACTTCACCAACCACCAGGAGGCATCTGGGAGGTAAGGCCACACACGTTGCGCCATAGGTCATCTGATGGTAATGATGATGACGAGGGACGACCTCCCTCTGAGGTTGTTGTTGTCGTTGTTATGGTTTTCACCGAACCTTGAGTAGTAGCCATTGCTAAAAGGATACTGACAAGACAAGAACTTCTAATGAGACACCTCTTGTTAAGACAAGTCTAGCAGGGAGGGAAACATTGATATAATAAAATGATTGACACCAAACAGGATGGTATTGATCTCATCACTCCCCTTGTCCATGCTTATCAACAGCCCTTTGATTACAGGCAACCATATTCATGAAGGACAGGGCTGTATCAGATACCCACCGTGTAACCATTCTTCCACGGAGCCCATCCTTGAGGCCAGCCTACATGGCCACCACGAGGAGTAACGAAGGAGAAAAGATATCTCGAGGTATCCACAGGCAAGAGGGCGGCAGAGTCAACATGTATGAGAGGGTCATCATAGGCATGTACGCATAGAGTTGGTATGGCAATGTCCTTACCCTTGTTATTACCAACTGGACTGATAGCACTCAAGTGGTGGTAGTAATCAAGGACGGTCTCATAACCCTGTGAGGGGGCGAAGATCTCCCTATCGATATCAAGAATGGTCCTAGTATTATCATACCAGTTTGGATCAGCTGGCTTGAACCCACTACGCTGGACACTATCACCGAGGAACGTTCTCTTGAGCTCATAGGCGACGATAGGCTGCCACAGCTCAATGGCCGATGGGTAATCATAGTTCTCATAGGTCCTTATACCACCCGATATCGATACACAACAGTTGAGTTTACCCTTCAACTTACTGCCCAATCTAGCGACACTGTTGGTGGCAATGATACCACCCAGACTGTAACCTATCATACTTACGGGGATGTTACCATCAGTAACAGCATGACAAATATCGATAACCCGCTCAACGTCCGTCACCCTCGAACCACAGGGCCCGTTCTCCTGACCCCCTACCACTTGTGTATGACAAGAGCCTCTTGCTATCAAGCAGCAAGTTGCATAACCTTGGGACGTAGCATGTCGAATCATATCTAGGACATAACCCTCTTTAGGGCCACCGTTGATGCCAGCCAAGATGATAACAACACCCTTAACATTGCCCTGCCCAGGAAGACACCAGTCAAGAGCAACAGACTGGGACGGTCTACCCTCCTCATGTGTGTACATCCACCTCCTTCTCAGTCCTGGTGGCGTTGTGTATCGATACATTAGGAAGGGTATAGCGGTGGCTAGATGGCCGTTAAGGACGTACGGTGTTGGTTTGAAGGCCTTAGCTCGGGACTCGAGGAGGTCCACGAGTAGTTTACCAAACTCAGTACCTTCAGTATGGCCCTCGATGCCTGGCTTAGCCCGACCATTGGGACGGTACCTGTCCGCTGTGACTGCCAGATAGGAAGCGACAACCAAACACGCCAGAAGAGCTTGTATGGTGAAGGGTCGTAGTAGTAGTGGTGCCAACCCCAATATAGGGATGATGAGCCAACGGCAGGACTCTATGGACAACCTTAACAAGGAGAGTAAAGCCCACCAAGGTCGAGGTCTACGGCACGTCGGTGGTGGTGAGGACTGAACAGCAGCATCCTGAGGGTCGGGATGAGTCTCCGCGCAAACAGCAGCCCAGAATTTCGCAACAGACATGTTAGGCCTAGTCCTGCCCTCTGACGAGCGACGGACAGCACTAGTGCTTTGAGATGACGCTGTCATCAGCTGTAGCTGGGCGTGAAAACAACTTGAACTGTGATCCCCCAATGGTCCGGTGGCAACGCAAAGCATACACTGACGAGACAATACCGATGTTAGGAGAAATAAGGCCGTACTAGATACGGCAAAAGGAGGGCAAACAAGTATAATCTAATCATCATGATGATCAGAGGACATGACAGCGTCAGCGAAGTCAAGAGCCGTGTCGGAGATCCATCCAAAGCCTGTAGTCCATGGCGTCCATCCTTGAGGGAAGCCCAGATGCCCTCCACTGGAGGTGATGACTGCGAACAGACACTGAGAGCTATCGTCTCTACCATCATCATACTTAGGGCCAGCGAGATCAACGTGCATGACGGGGTCATCAACAGCGTGTACAATAAGAGTTGGTACGGCAATATCACGACACTTGCCCTCATCATCGGCACTCATAGCCCTGTAATAATCCCAGACACTGTCGAACCCGTGTGCTGGGGCGCCAACAGCTGCTTCGACTTGTAGCAAATCGTTACATGTGTAGTACCAGTCCTTAGGCTCTGGCTCGTAACCAGTAAGGGATACCATTCGCCACAGGAGACTCCTTTTGAGCTCGAAGGCCAGTATCGGATGCCACAACTCAACAGCACATTTACTATCGAACATCTCCCATAACCTGAGGCCACCAGAAACCACCACACACCCGCTGAGTACACCCCTTCAAGCTGGACCCACACCTTGCTACAAGATTGGCAGCAATCACACCGCCAAGGCTCCAACCGACCAGATAGACAGGCAGGGAGGTGCAAGAATGGAGCATCTTGACAACAGCGAGAACGTCAGAGATTCTCCCTGGAGAGAAGGTATCCCGCGGTCCTCCGTTGAAGGGGCTTCCCGCTAGACCCCGTCCAAGCATACCACAGCCGATGAAACCACGACCTTGGCATGCCTTATACATATCAATGACATAGGGCTCATTGGTATCACCGTTAAGCCCATGTAATAGTAGTACCACACCTTTCGGAGATCCCTTTGGCAATAGTACATCCAAAGCTATATGCTGCCCCTCGACAGGGAACCATCGTCTCTGCAGCCCCTGTGGGGGTGGAGAACCATACATCAATACATGTAATATGAGAGTGCGTAGATGGGCATTAAAAAGGTAGGGGGTTGGATGATGTCTCTCAAGTGCCCTTCTAAGCACTTGCTCCACTCTTCTCCCGACAGCTGATGTTGTGAAGTGGCCATAGACCCCAGGATGTATACTTTCGCTACCAACATGGTATCTTGCCTTCATCCATAGCATTACTAGAATAACACTCGCAGCCAAGAGCATTAAGGGACGTCTTGTATAATGATCTGCAGCCAATAGTGGAGCTGATATCACTGCTACTATCAAGATTGGTCTGAGACCCTCGATGATGAGGCCAGCTATGGCCACTACACATGGCATGACTGAGGGTAGACGAGGAGGCCTAATGATAGTACCCCCACTGGTTGGTGGACTACTCACTGTACGCCGACAGAGACTGTCCCAGAACTCAGACGTGATGGGGTTAGTGGACATGAGGAGGGGTGATAGACAAAACTAACGATGATGAACTGCCGGCCTGCCCCCACCATCTGCCTTGAATGAACAACCCAACCGGCGCTTAGGAATATATGCTGGGTGGTGGTGGCACACATCTGATGATGGGCAGCAACATCAGCAGCATCTTGTTTTTAGTATCATCATTAAGGCACACCATCTCGTACTACTATTATGAAGGATACACTATAAGTATTATTGTTACTGTTGGTAGTGGTAGTAGTAGCGCTCTAGTTAGTTTTCTTCTCTTGCTTGTCACCCTTAATGTCGGCGTTAGGCGGCAACTTGATGAGGTAAATGTCTAAGGCATCACAGATATCAGAAAGGGTGGTCTCGGCCATCTTGCAGAAAGTGAGAAAACCGTATCTAAGGTGGAAGAGAGCGCATCACAGATTCGATACTTAGACTAGAATACTTACACACAGCAGGCGATCATCACAGTGTTCACCCAAGCAGACGGAATAACCTGAACAAAAGCCTTGTTGTACTCGAGGATGATGATGATGTTATTACGAGAACAAGAGCAGTAGTCAACATGAGAGGCATCAGGGCTTTGCATGCTCTGTTAACGTAGCACTCCTCTACGACGTTAGAGATGAGAACATGCTCAGCGATGAGGACGAAGTATATGGCAACTGAAGGTAAAAATGCCGCAACTGGGAATTGAACCAGAGTGGTCAATATTACTGGCATGAAGGACGTAACCCATTGACGACTTGCCAGTCTTGAGAAGAGCCGCGTCCATGAAGTAAGCGCATGAATACAGAAGTGCCAGAGGCATCAGAGTGTATAGGCGATATCCTGAAAATGCGTAATCAAAAGGTCCCCGGTTCAAACCCCACCCCCACCTACCGAGGGAAGTATGGACCTTATCCTTGGAAGCGAAAAGGCAAGTTACCACATCATATATTGAAAGCATCGATGCACCGATGAGGACAGCATAGCAGAGTAACTGACGATGGGAGGATGGCAGGGCTGGAGGACTGCTGCTGCTGCTGGTGCTGGTGCCTTACCTCTCCTCGGGTCCAGCCAGCAATGAAGGGTGTCTCCTTGTGGAAGAAATCCTCACCGAAGCATCCACAGATGATGAAGAATAATCCAACCAAGAACTGTGCTTCAGTTACACCACCAACTTCCAATTTACCAGTATGCATATGGTTCCAGTGGGGCAACCAAAAGCATGATACAACCACAAGGACGGTGGGTACTGCTACTGGTAGGTCATTAGGGAAATCACCTACAACGGATAAGGTAGGAGGAGAGAAGAGTGAGTACTGATACTACTACTACCAGGGGCACCAAGACACCTAGCTACAGTGAGCATGAGGATACCCATAGTGCAGGCGTCTACTCCATGATCCAGTATAGCCCCTAGAGGGGATGATACACCCAACCTACGGGCCTGCTTACCATCCATGGCATCAAGGGTCTGAGGGGAAGCCCGTTAAAGCGACCACTACCACTACTGTTGCTGTTGCTGTCGTTGTTACTACCTGTCCAGCAAAGACACAGAAGGCTGCTGCGAAGAAGTGCCAAGCATGACGGGTTGGCATCAACACTATCAAGACGTATATAAGACAGATGAAGAAGAAACCCGATAGGGTGATGGCATTGGGAGAAATGGTACGGGGGAACACCTGACGCGGATGATGACGATGGGACGCTAAGGGGGCGAGAGGGCATTACATCTGTACAGGCATTCCAAAAGGGCATAAATACCATATCCAAAGGAGTATATTCACCAGCAGCATACCTGATAATAACTTGAGCTGTTTTGTATCCTACGGGAATGGGTTATGGATACTTATGATGTAGAAGCCTGTCCTTGAGTTCATCAGGGCCCAATTCGATCGCTCGACTTCCAGCCAATGGTATTCTATCCAGGAACATGTTGTTAATGAAGACGAGGAAAAGAGGCAATGATAGTTTATTCAACTAATGAACAACAACAACAACACGATAACAACGACCAACAACACAACGACCAACAGTCACTGTGGAAAGCACTCAGATGAGGTGCCTACACCCAGCCGCATGTTCCATGCTGCTATTGACGTGAAGCCTTCACCGCGGCCCAGGGCGGCCTTAACGAGTGACACAACACGGCTGTCCCCATCGAGGCGTGTTGCTCTAAGCTTGGCTGTTGCTGCTGTAGGAGGATGCGGGAGGATATTCCCTTCGCTATGACCGTATCCATCACTGCCTCACTCGGGCATGACTGGGCGTCCTTCGACACCGTCAATGACAGGCTACTCCTTGAATATGTGATATCGTCGATGATATTCTGACACCTCTAGCTGCCAATTCGATGGCGTGTTCCGTAGGCTCCTAAGCCTGTAGTATCGACTGTCGTAAATTCTAGAAGGCCGCGGTCGGGTGAAGAGCAAGTTAGGTCCGGAGGCCAACGGGAGGCGACACTACGGGGTGGTGTGTAGGGGGACAACACGCTGCACACAATGTCCGCTGCAGTTGAGCGAAAAATACACTCGCTGAGAATCGAACCCGGCATCACCTCAATAGCCAACATGAAACCTTCCTTCATCGCACCACACCCTTGACGTGCCCATGGAACCCCCACTCATCCACTTCCTGAACCCAATGTTGATGATGATGCTCCAGCCGTCTCGAACAAGGCCTGCCTAGTAACGAGTTGCAGCAGCAGGTAGCAAGTATCGTCTCCATAGGCTCCTGCCGCCCTGGATAAGTACGGGATGACAATGACGAGAAACCTAGATGAGAAGTAACTCTGTTGATAACTCTTCTGACCCTCGCCTGATAAATTGAAATCATTGCTTCTAGAGTGTTCAGTTGTGCCGTGCCAGGTGGGATCATCAAGGTGGCTTCTCAGACGGGAAGGTAGTAGTGGTAGTAGGAGGGGATGCAGCAGCATGAGTCAATGCATCCTGCAGAGCCAACAGCAGTAGCACGGACAGAGAGAATGGGCGGAGTTAGAGAATGCATACTCCCCGATCTGCCCACTGGAAGGAGCCCACTCACCGCCTGAAAAGATCGCCTGAGGTTCATGACAGCCATTGGCGGTAGTATCTAGAGTCGAAGCATGTAAGATACGGGATAGCTTCGATCAAAGCAAGCAAGGGTGTTTCATCTAGCACAGGGACTGGAACCTACTCCTCCGACGCCCCGTGATCCTCCCTGATTGCTCATACCCTACCATCAGCACTACCTCCCATCCTGCTATGGCGACTGGCTGCCTCTACCCACTGCTGCCGACGACCAAGTGCCTGCAGGTGTTGATGATGATGAGGCGTCCCCAACACAAGCCCAGTGGTGGTAGAAATCACGTTGGTGGATGGAGGGCCCAGAGGAAGGCCGCACACTGGCCAAAGCCCATATTATCGAACTGGACGGGGCTACCCACTTGGGTGAAGTTAGGGACTCTATAAGTGAGATGAGGTAGAATCTGAAGAGGGGGTTGATGATGGTATGATGCACGGAGCAGCAGTACTTCTTTCTGCATGTGACTGGTACGTATAGTCACCACCACACAGAGTGATGACTCATCCTTCAAAAGGGACAACCAACTCCGCGACCACCGTGGGTAAAGCTTGCGCACCTACGACCACTTGTCAACCTATTTTGCATCTTACACGGAGTAACCTATGATGCTACCATAGAATGCGTAAGATGTCTATGTCCCCATGGAGGGTCCACCAACACCAAATCAGCCTTTATCGGAGGAGAGCCTCCCGTAAGACCATCCGCCCCTTTAGCTCCAACAGCTTCACCACAGTCCAGTACCTGCGCATGATGAAGGTGACGGCAGCCCACCGATATTGGGCCTACCTCGAATTTGATGTCCCATGCTAATCTGGCAGCATTGGCCCTTGCTATGGCGATGGCCTCCTCGTCTGCATCATAACCGTAGAACTCTACTCTACCGTCGGAGCGACCCCGTACTACCAGGATAAAGTACCTGCAAGGGTGGTTTAGTAAAGAGTGGAGAGGTGATGATGTTAATACATGGCGAAGAGATAACTGCCCACACCACACATAGGGTCTGATACCACCATCGTACCATCATCCCTGTTATGATGCATGAGAGCTAGATGGGCCACACAGAAGGATACTGCATCAGGGGCACGACTGGCCCTGCCTTCCTTACTTATTGACATCGCTAAAGTAGCATAAACGTACATTGTAGTGGTAGTATTGGTATCATTACCTTTGCTAGCATCCACCTTATCCCATCCACGCTTAGGTCTCCACCCCACCACTATCCGTAACCCCATCACCCATACTACTACTTCTACATCAGCGTTGTCAGATAGATCAACCGGGGTATCACTACCAATACAGTCAGCTGTTGCCTTCTCCAAGTCCATAGTATTGAATTCATGTACCACACCATCCGTACCTTCCAACCGGTACCCTGTGACCCTCCATGACTTATACCCCTCTACTAGAGCACCATCAAGTCCATTCATCGCCGTTAAGGCTTGCCTAACGTCCTTTATGGTAGGCCCAGTAAGCGTCCTCGTATCAGTATAAATGAAGAGGGTGTAGTAACACCCCACAGCCCTTAGTTCCCTAGCATCTTCATATCCGAATATGACCGCGTTAACCTCAGGATACTCGTCAATAACAGGAGCATGGCAGTGGTGCTGGAGTTCGTAAAGGGCCACCTCCCTCATGCCATGCGGGTAGACACCAAAATACCGCGACTTCCCCTCATCCGCGTCCCGACTACGCTTACGACTTGACATCAACCACGGTGACCTATGATGCAGGGCCCTACACATAGCGTTGAGGAAATGCAAGATAGCAAGTGGCCACGCTGCTGCTTCTGCTAATACTTGTGCTCAATTGCTATTGTGAGTAAATAATGGCGGTAATCGTTCCTCGTAATTTTCGACTCCTGGATGAACTGGAGAAGGGTCAGAAAGGAGAGTGTGCTAGTGGATGCACCTTCGGTTTGGAGATACCAGGTAACTCACGACCGAGGTAACGAGGTCGTTATCATCTATCGCTCTATCAGATGATATTACTCTAACCCATTGGAATGGTACTATCTTTGGACCACCGGGTACTGCATTCGAGAATAGGATATACTCACTAACATTGGAGTGTGGTCCTGAGTATCCTGACAAGGCCCCTACAGTGAGTTCGGCAGCTATTAACCGTCGTGAGTTGTGTAAGTTATGGTATTGGTAGGTTAAATTCAACACTAAGATCAACATCAACTGTGCTGACCCCAAGAACGGTCATGTTAACTCTAGATGGGGTCCTCTAGGGTCGTGGAAGAGGTAGAACGACGAGGATGTTGATGGTCATGAGTTGTTGATGGTTGTTGTTGATTTCAGGGAGTATACTATCGAAACTGTATTGGAATCTTTACGCAGGGAGATGACATCGGCTGCCAATAGAAAGCTACCTCAACCTGAGGAAGGTGCTTCCTATTAAAGTGCATCAACAGACTGCTTTTGTATACCACCCTCTTGGACTGGGGTACCACCTGCTAGGGATGATGATGCTGACTGGTCGTGAGCAGTAATATGATGATAATAGACAACGACGACAGGTCAGCATTGCACCCAATATACTTAGCAACATCGTATCTTTCTGTTACAGCAATAACGAGTGGTTGTGTTCCTAGTGGGGGGGGGTAATCTCATGTAGGTTGGCAACGGACATGGTTGGAGGAATCTTCTGGTCCACCACCTGTTTGCAAGTAGTTTATCATCTTTCGCTGCAGCTGCCTGACGCTGTTGCTTCTGCTGTTGTAATGGGTTGCTCCATGTCCTTCTGTACTATTGATGACATGCATCATACCTCTCTGTCTCAAAGTGATGACGAAATCGCTAAGTCGAAAGACTACGAATCAATGGTATCCTCATCTCCATCAACAACCAGCACGTGTAAGTTCTATCAGGCGTCCTTAATGTTCGCAATGTTCTTAATGTCCCTCAGATACCCCTTCATCGACCTCTAGTTGTATTATCAGAGGTTCTTGTCGTCGTGAATCCGATCGGAAACTGCAAAAGTCAGTATCTTTCAGCGAACCATCAGTAGTCACCTACATCATCCCCCCTTCACACACTTTGAGACCTCTAACACCACCATCATCCTCATACAAGCAACAGCAGCAACAACAACGCCGAGGAGGAGCAACCGCCGTGGTAGTAGGGGGCGGAGTCTGTACTCCGCCTAAGGCCCACAGATCACCGCACCATCATGAGTGCCAGCCCCTTGTTAATCGTAGTGAAAGGCGGTTTGGTCAGCCTAGGCTAGCCGGAGGTAGGAGAGCTCATCGCCGTAGATGTCTTAGCACTATGGCATAATATTTGTTCCTGATGATGATGATCACGATCATGATGGTGTTAGTTGTATAACACCATCAGTGTCATCATCAATACTACTACTATTGTAGTATAACCCTCATGAGCCTCCCTCCTGTCGGTCATGTGCTTCCTGATACATGCTATCAGGACTGCCCCCAATAATACAACAACAACAACTGCCACTACTATCAATACCGTTCCTCCTTTCTACTGTAGGCAACCTCTCAACGTACTTTTGTGGTTCCTAGTACCCCCTTGTACCTATCGAGTCGTGTGATCAAAGCGTGCCTTCTCGATTATTTATGTCTAGTCATACCCCTCTCTCCCCTTTGGTGTTGTGTTATTACCACACCTTTGCCAACTCTTGCTGTTAGTACTGTCTTTCCTGATGTCCCACAGTGCTAAGATGATCACCCTACGCCCCATGTGCATCGATGATCTCATGCGGTTGAATAACATCAATCTGGACTATTGGACGGAGATGTCCGACTTTTCCTACCACAACGGTGATAATACCTCCCCCTCCCTCAGGTATACTACATCCTTCTATACGCACTACTTCACTCGGTGGCCTGAGCTCTGTGTTGTTGCTGAGTGTGCTGATGGTGAGACTATTGCTGGTTATATAATAGGCAAGGTTGAAGGTAATAATAATACCACCCTCGCAACTATCTCATGGTACTTTACGATCAGGTGAAGGTATGGGGTATCATTCTCACATCTCAGCCTTGTCAGTCGCACCTGAGTTCAGACGAGCAGGAGTAGCTCGGCAACTAGTAGATTACTTTGAGATGCTCAGCGAGAAGCTGCATGATTGTTACTTTGCTGACCTATACGTAAGAGGCCATCACTCTCCCCAAGTGATGGGTTGTGATGATGGACAGGTTAGAGAATCGAATACGATAGCGATAGAGCTGTACAAGGCTCGAGGATATGAAGTATTCAGAACAGTTACTGCCTACTACCAGGGTACACCAACACAAGAGGAAGAGGATGCGTAAGCAGCAGCAGCAGCATGAACATTCACGCACATCAAGGGTCGTGTGTAGGCTGGACATGCGGAAACCTCTGTGTAGAGACAAGGAACGGAGGTGCCTCGAAGGTGCCGGCAAGAGGGTTAGACCCGAAGATGTTATCTAGACTACCACCACCAGAATCGCCAGCATCGTTGTTTCTCAATAATAAGTGTTCTCCAGGGGTACCATGTATTGTGATTGAGGGTGGTTGCTGAAGGTCGTCTATCGCGGAATACTACCAACTCATGAACGGGCGTGTTAGTAATCGTTTTTGTGTGCCCTGTCCCTAGCGCTACTACGCCTACTACCGCTGCTAGCCTAGAGTATGACGAGCGCCATGCTCATTGCTATGCTCGTGTCGTTGCTGATTGTGATATAGGTCACCTCGTGGAGCCTGAGTTGGCGCGATGATTGTCCTACTGTATTATTGTAGTTATTACAGTAGTGTTATTCCCATGGCTACTCAATCCTCTGCAACTACTGATAATGATGATTTAATACCCAATAGGGCGGCGACTACTAGTCATGGTGCTGTTGATAATAATTGTGAAGAATGGACTGTAACTTCTACTACTAAAGGGGATGACCACTATGATACCTCTTCCACCTCACCCAAGCACAACAAGGGCAAGTGTGCTGCCTTCAACTACTGGTGTTGTATGATATTCTGTTGCCGACCACCACATGAGATGAGTGATGAAGAAAGGATTGAATGGGAGAAGAAGAGTTTCTGGGATAAATACAAAGGAGCGTTCTTCTGCTTTATTCGTTACTTTATTATGTTCCTTATTGGTATTGGTATCGGTATTGGTATATTCTTCCTTGTCCTCTATTGTATGGGTATTATTGGTGGATCATCTAATAACAATAGCAGTTCAAATACTATTGATCTTGGTGAACTACAATACCCGACTGTAGTACCTGGTTATACCAATTTGAGTATTACTATCAGTCCTGTTGCAGCAGCATTAACCTACAATCCAAAGGATTATCTTATTGAAACCCAAGTTGCCTCTGGTAGTGGTGGACGACGTCTCCGACCTCAGTCTGATGGACCATGGACTGTAGCAATGGAGGTACCATATGATAAGGACCATGCAACTACTGCTACTATAACCGGTCTAACTGCTGGTGAACAGCTACTTATCCGTTATAAGATTGAAATGGAGGATGGTCGTGTTAGTAGCCCATCAGTTGCTGTTATGGAGGGCACGAAGGCTCCTACTGCCCCAAGTATCCCTGGTAATAACAGAGTCATCATCATAATCATAATCATCACGTAATCTCCTATTATCTAGTCTTATCATATTTCCTATCAGGTTTGACAGCATCTGATACGACTGATAGCAGCGTATCCGTGAGTATTATACCACCCACTGCCGATAACGGTGCGGATATAACTGGATATATCATACAACATGCATTAGTCAGTAGTACTGATAATAATACTACACCCGATAATTGGACTAAGGCTGAGATATCTCAGGATGATGCTTCTAAGGTAAGCAATTCTGACTTCGTTATTTCACGGCGGAAACTGTTGTCTCTTTGTCGTCGTCAGCCTTACACAGTTGATGGTCTATCTTCCGGTCAAGCTGTTGTTCTTCGTGTATCGGCTGAGAACTCCGTCGGTGATAGCGACTACAGCAAACCCTACTCGATGGTCACAGACGAGGCTGATGCATCAGCTCCTGATAAGGTTGGTATTCCTCAACCATTCACTGATTATTCATATGTTGTTGTCGTAGGTATCAGACTTCGCCGTTCAATCGACCACATCCAATACGGCAACGCTGAATTGGACAGCTCCAGCTGACAATGGTGCTATGATACTTCGATACATCATCAGTGATGATGATGATAAGACGTATACAGTTGATGGTCATGATACATCTTATACTGTAACGGGACTTAGTCGTGGTAGTGATTATACATTCTATATTATTGCTAAAAACTCTAAAGGGGATAGTCCAAAATCAGATGGTGTATCAACTAAGACAACTGAGAGTTGTGATGCTGATCCACCAAGTAATGTTATGAGACAGACACCATTCTCTGATGGTCTAAGTGTGAGTTGGAGTAAAGCCAGCAATCCTGAATGTGATCTACCAGTCACTGCTTACCGTGTTATTGATGATGATGGTAATGAACTTTGTCAACCAGCCACTGATGGTGCTCTATGGTGTGATGTTACCGGCCTTAAACCAAGTACATCATATAATATCAGAGTCCAGGCTAAGAACTCTGCCGGATGGTCTAAGAAATCCTCCTCATCCGTCAAGATGTCTACTATCGCTAGTGGTAAGTGTGCTACCAGGGACCAGATTCGGTGGTGGGTAACTACTACTAACCCGACCTACAACTCCATGGACTTCACTGATGCTATCTCCAAGTGCGGCGTACAAGGTCTTGGAAATGCCGATAAAGTCTCCAGCTGCCTTGTTGATTACACCAAGGACCCGTCTAAGACTCCCTTCGACCTTCCACCCATTACGGATGACTGCTCCATGTGTTATGGTGTTAATGGCCAGTGTTCAATGAAACACTGCAGCTTCCCTTGCGGTCTTGGATCCAAGGTTACCTCGCCTGAGTGTCTACAGTGTAACGATGATTACTGTAAGCCAGCCTTCTACTCATGTGCTGGTCTCTATCCAGCCATTGCCCCGCCTGATCCTCAATGATTATGAGGACCATCAGTGAAGGTTCTATTTTTTGTTTACCATTTCCGAGCACCGATTTGAATTTTCGGATTGATCTTGTTGCTCGATTACCATCATCACTTCTCGAATATCCCAATAGCGGTATTTTCTCAACAATGTGTTTCGAAGGACTTCGGTGACTTTTTGAATGATCACCATTGATGTTGGTCATGTCTCGGATGTGCTATAACAATTACCTCCCATAACACGTTTTCGTTCCAGCAGCCACCATCCTTTGGCTCTTTGCCTGATATCTTTTTGCGTTGGTAAGGTTGTCATCATCGCTCTTGTTGTTGTCTTTTGCTCGCGTCTGAGCGATGGTCTGTCAATTAGTTGTGTGCAGTTGTTCTTCTCGGCGTTTGTAGGCGAACAATTTTCGAGGCTTTTGGCTGTTTTGAGTTCATATGACTTAGTAAGATAGATACTGGTATAAAAAGATCACCTCGTGGAGCCTAAGTTGGCGCGATTATCCTACTGTATTATTGTAGTTATTACAGTAGTGTTATTCCCATGGCTACTCAATCCTCTGCAACTACTGATAATGATGATTTAATACCCAATAGGGCGGCGACTACTAGTCATGGTGCTGTTGATAATAATTGTGAAGAATGGACTGTAACTTCTACTACTAAAGGGGATGACCGCTATGATACCTCTTCCACCTCACCCAAGCACAACAAGGGCAAATGTGCTGCCTTCAACTACTGGTGTTGTATGATATTCTGTTGCCGACCACCACATGAGATGAGTGATGAAGAAAGGATTGAATGGGAGAAGAAGAGTTTCTGGGATAAATACAAAGGAGCGTTCTTCTGCTTTATTCGTTACTTTATTATGTTCCTTATTGGTATTGGTATCGGTATTGGTATATTCTTCCTTGTCCTCTATTGTATGGGTATTATTGGTGGATCATCTAATAACAATAGCAGTTCAAATACTATTGATCTTGGTGAACTACAATACCCTACTGTAGTACCTGGTTATACCAATTTGAGTATTACTATCAGTCCTGTTGCAGCAGCATTAACCTACAATCCAAAGGATTATCTTATTGAAACCCAAGTTGCCTCTGGTAGTGGTGGACGACGTCTCCGACCTCAGTCTGATGGACCATGGACTGTAGCAATGGAGGTACCATATGATAAGGACCATGCAACTACTGCTACTATAACCGGTCTTACTGCTGGTGAACAGCTACTTATCCGTTATAAGATTGAAATGGAGGATGGTCGTGTTAGTAGCCCATCAGTTGCTGTTATGGAGGGCACGAAGGCTCCAACTGCCCCAAGTATCCCTGGTAATAATAGAGTCATCATCATCATAATCATCACATAATCTCCTATTATCTCGTCTTATCATATTTCCTTCATCAGGTTTGACAGCATCTGATACGACTGATAGCAGCGTATCCGTGAGTATTATACCACCCACTGCCGATAACGGTGCGGATATAACTGGATATATCATACAACATGCATTAGTCAGTAGTACTGATAATAATACTACACCCGATAATTGGACTAAGGCTGCTGAGATATCACAGGATGATGCTTCCAAGGTAAGCAATTCTGACTTCGTTATCTCACGGCGGAAACTGTTGTCTCTTTGTCGTCGTCAGCCTTACACAGTTGATGGTCTATCTTCCGGTCAAGCTGTTGTTCTTCGTGTATCGGCTGAGAACTCCGTCGGTGATAGCGACTACAGCAAACCCTACTCGATGGTCACAGACGAGGTTGATGCATCAGCTCCTGATAAGGTTGGTATTCCTCAACCATTCACTGATCATTCATATGTTGTTGTCGTAGGTATCAGACTTCGCCGTTCAATCGACCACGTCTAACACGGCAACGCTGAATTGGACAGCTCCAGCTGACAATGGTGCTATGATACTTCGGTACATCATCAGTGATGATGATGATAAGACGTATACAGTTGATGGTCATGATACATCTTATACTGTAACGGGACTTAGTCGTGGTAGTGATTATACATTCTATATTATTGCTAAAAACTCTAAAGGGGATAGTCCAAAATCAGATGGTGTATCAACTAAGACAACTGAGAGTTGTGATGCTGATCCACCAAGTAATGTTATGAGACAGACACCATTCTCTGATGGTCTAAGTGTGAGTTGGAGTAAAGCCAGCAATCCTGAATGTGATCTACCAGTCACTGCTTACCGTGTTATTGATGATGATGGTAATGAACTTTGTCAACCAGCCACTGATGGTGCTCTATGGTGTGATGTTACCGCCCTTAAACCAAGTACATCATATAATATCAGAGTCCAGGCTAAGAACTCTGCCGGATGGTCTAAGAAATCCTCCTCATCCGTCAAGATGTCTACTATCGCTAGTGGTAAGTGTGCTACCAGGGACCAGATTCGATGGTGGGTAACTACTACTAACCCGACCTACAACTCCATGGACTTCACTGATGCTATCTCCAAGTGCGGTGTACAAGGTCTTGGAAATGCCGATAAAGTTTCTAGCTGCCTTGTTGATTACACCAAAGACCCGTCTAAGACTCCCTTCGACCTTCCACCCATTACTGATGACTGCTCCATGTGTTATGGTGTTAATGGCCAGTGTTCAATGAAACACTGCAGCTTCCCTTGCGGTCTTGGATCCAAGGTTACCTCGCCTGAGTGTCTACAGTGTAACGATGATTACTGTAAGCCAGCCTTCTACTCATGTGCTGGTCTCTATCCAGCCATTGCCCCGCCTGATCCTCAATGATTATGAGGACCACCAGTGAAGGTTCTATTTTTTGTTTACCATTTCCGAGCACCGATTTGAATTTTCGGATTGATCTTGTTGCTCGATTATCGTCATCACTTCTCGAATATCCCAATAGCGGTATTTTCTCAACAATGTGTTTCCGAGGAGTTCGGCGACTTTTTGAATGATCACCATTGATGTTGGTCATGTCTCGGATGTGCTATAACAATTACCTCCCATAACACGTTTTCGTTCCAGCAGCCACCATCCTTTGGCTCTTTGCCTGATATCTTTTTGCGTTGGTAAGGTTGTCATCATCGCTCTTGTTGTTGTCTTTTGCTCGCGTCTGAGCGATGGTATGTCAATTAGTTGTGTGCAGTTGTTATTCTCGGCGTTTGTAGGCGAACAATTTTCGAGGCTTTTGGCTGCTTTGAGTTCATATGACTTAGTAAGATAGATACTGGTATAAAAAGATCACCTCGTGGAGCCTAAGTTGGCGCGATTATCCTACTGTATTATTGTAGTTATTACAGTAGTGTTATTCCCATGGCTACTCAATCCTCTGCAACTACTGATGATGATGATTTAATACCCAATAGGGCGGCGACTACTAGTCGTGGTGCTGTTGATAATAATAACTGTGAAGAATGGACTGTAACTTCTACTACTAAAGGGGATGACCGCTATGATACCTCTTCCACCTCACCCAAGCACAACAAGGGCAAATGTGCTGCCTTCAACTACTGGTGTTGTATGATATTCTGTTGCCGACCACCACATGAGATGAGTGATGAAGAAAGGATTGAATGGGAGAAGAAGAGTTTCTGGGATAAATACAAAGGAGCGTTCTTCTGCTTTATTCGTTACTTTATTATGTTCCTTATTGGTATTGGTATCGGTATTGGTATATTCTTCCTTGTCCTCTATTGTATGGGTATTATTGGTGGATCATCTAATAACAATAGCAGTTCAAATACTATTGATCTTGGTGAACTACAATACCCGACTGTAGTACCTGGTTATACCAATTTGAGTATTACTATCAGTCCTGTTGCAGCAGCATTAACCTACAATCCAAAGGATTATCTTATTGAAACCCAAGTTGCCTCTGGTAGTGGTGGACGACGTCTCCGACCTCAGTCTGATGGACCATGGACTGTAGCAATGGAGGTACCATATGATAAGGACCATGCAACTACTGCTACTATAACCGGTCTTACTGCTGGTGAACAGCTACTTATCCGTTATAAGATTGAAATGGAGGATGGTCGTGTTAGTAGCCCATCAGTTGCTGTTATGGAGGGCACGAAGGCTCCTACTGCCCCAAGTATCCCTGGTAATAATAGAGTCATCATCATAATCATCACATAATCTCCTATTATCTCGTCTTATCATATTTCCTTCATCAGGTTTGACAGCATCTGATACGACTGATAGCAGCGTATCCGTGAGTATTATACCACCCACTGCCGATAACGGTGCGGATATAACTGGATATATCATACAACATGCATTAGTCAGTAGTACTGATAATAATACTACACCCGATAATTGGACTAAGGCTGCTGAGTTATCTCAGGATGATGCTTCTAAGGTGAGTTGCCGTCCTTTAGTGTCATCGCGAAAGCTGTGTTCTGTTTGTCGTCGTCAGCCCTACACAGTTGATGGTCTATCTTCCGGTCAAGCTGTTGTTCTTCGTGTATCGGCTGAGAACTCCGTCGGTGATAGCGACTACAGCAAACCCTACTCGATGGTCACAGACGAGGCTGATGCATCAGCTCCTGATAAGGTTGGTATTCCTCAACCATTCACTGATTATTCATATGTTGTTGTCGTAGGTATCAGACTTCGCCGTTCAATCGACCACGTCTAACACGGCAACGCTGAATTGGACAGCTCCAGCTGACAATGGTGCTATGATACTTCGGTACATCATCAGTGATGATGATGATAAGACGTATACAGTTGATGGTCATGATACATCTTATACTGTAACGGGACTTAGTCGTGGTAGTGATTATACATTCTATATTATTGCTAAAAACTCTAAAGGGGATAGTCCAAAATCAGATGGTGTATCAACTAAGACAACTGAGAGTTGTGATGCTGATCCACCAAGTAATGTTATGAGACAGACACCATTCTCTGATGGTCTAAGTGTGAGTTGGAGTAAAGCCAGCAACCCTGAATGTGATCTACCAGTCACTGCTTACCGTGTTATTGATGATGATGGTAATGAACTTTGTCAACCAGCCACTGATGGTGCTCTATGGTGTGATGTTACCGCCCTTAAACCAAGTACATCATATAATATCAGAGTCCAGGCTAAGAACTCTGCCGGATGGTCTAAGAAATCCTCCTCATCCGTCAAGATGTCTACTATCGCTAGTGGTAAGTGTGCTACTAGGGACCAGATTCGATGGTGGGTAACTACTACTAACCCGACCTACAGTTCCATGGATTTCACTCGCTCTGTCACTAAGTGTGGTGTGAAAGGTCTAGGGAATCCCGATAAGGTCGCTAGTTGCATTGTTGATTACACCAAAGACCCGTCTAAGACTCCCTTCGACCTTCCACCTATTACGGATGACTGCTCCATGTGTTACGGCATCAACGGCCAGTGTGCGATGAAGAAGTGCAGCTTCCCTTGCGGTCTTGGATCCAAGGTTACCTCTCCCGAGTGTCTACAGTGCAATAATGACAACTGTGAGCCAGAGTTCTACTCATGTGCTGGCCTCTATCCAGACATTGCTCCTCCTCCACCTTAACCCTGATGATGAGGACCACGAGTCCAGGTCAGTCTCTCTGTTTACCACCTCCGAGCACCGATTTGTATGTTCGGATCTTGTTGCTGGATGATCATCTTTTCTCGTATATCCTGGTGGCACTGTTTCTTCAACAATGTGTTTCGGAGGACTTCGGCGACTTTCTAATGATCACCATCGATGTTGGTCATCTCTCGGAAATGCTTTAACAATTACCTCGCGCGGCACGTGTTCGTTCCAGCAGCGACCATTCTCTGGCCCTTTGCATCCTATTCTTTTGCGTCGTTAATGCCATCGCTCTTCTCAGCGTTTGTAGGGAAACAATTTTCAAAACTGTTGGTTGTTGAGTTCATGACTCAGAAAACGCGCGTGTTTGGTGGTATAGTTCGAGTCGAAGTTTGAGCGCTCGGAAATTCCCACAGAATAGCATTCCTCCCGGATGGGCCAACCTGGCGACTATGAGGTGAAGTCGGTGTAACCGATTCAGCGGGCGATGAGCCTCGGGCGCTGCCATGGAAGGACTTAGTGCGTCGAGTTCTAATTACTCCTCTACCCTTGGTACAAGTTCACGCCTCACGTTCTCCCGCGAATAACTGCGATTATATGAGCAACAAGTGAAACGTTTATCAATCTCAACCAACCAAACAACCACTTCATGGACGACCGCGCATTGACGCGTCCGAGCGGTCTCTCCGAGGTGCCAAGTACACTGAATGGAGCGCGGACGCTTATGGTAAGGTGACAAATCGCTCACGTAGGCGTGCGGACGACAGCGCCCGAGAAAACGCTTTCCAACCGTTATTTGATCTTTCCGGTTAACTTGCCTCAGTACATGAACCACTTGGGGTTGATCCTCCTCGGATACAGTGTGTTCTGTCACGCTGGTGATTTGGAAGGTGTCGAATGGTTGTATGGTAAGGGCCTTAGTGGTAACCGGTACTATTTGTTACCGGAGTCCAACGGACCAAACCCGGTTGTCCGGATTAAGAATACTGGTAAGAAAGCAGGTCCTTTCACCGACATTTTCCGTTATCTGGCTGGATATGCGAAAAAGCCGAAAGACACTGTAAGATACGCCACGGTTTATGCAGTTTCGGAGGACAGCCGCCAAACGAGCTATACAGTGGCCGTCAATAGCCACTTGGGGCGTCCGCCATGCTTCTCGGAGGTGGATTTCATCGCCGATGATAATGATGTTCTCAAGGAAATCAATCATATTGGCCTAAACGGCGGCTTCCAGCTCCTTAAAGCTGGTCACGACCCTCATCTTGCCGGACGTTACTTCGGTGCAATGGACTCCGAGCGCAAGGTCGAACTCGAAATTGAGGGTGGTGTACCAGTAAACGCATCACTCACTGGAATCAATAGCACTTCGTTGTCGTTTATGCCGGTCGATACTCTATTTGTCTATGCCGAATTGGACGATCCTGAGAAAAACAACTTGGTCCTCCCTCTTCGCGGAGCCGGTGAGTCTAATCTTCGTGGCAACAAGCGTATCTTCTGTTCGAACCTGGCTGAATGGAACTCTGCTGTCGTCCGTAAAACCAGCAGATTCGACGTCATAATGACCGAGTAAAAAGATCGAAAGTGAGGGAGACTATTTTCCATATCGTTGTTGTATGACCACCACTAACAAAACAGATGTCAAACGCTCTTTGATTCGAAGCTGTAATTGCTGTCGCATGTGACCGATGTTTATCCGGAGAATGAATCATTGAGTGGACAGTTAACAAGTGTACGTGAGGCTTCCGATGATAATTTCAGTGCCTCGTCTGAGGAGGGTCGTCACTACGGAAAGCAATCTCATTCGTCGTCCGGTTTCGGGGGAAACTGCATCACGAATCAGGCTGAGCCTCATCTCCCCATTGTAGCCTAGCTGGGCGTCGCTATGCCCGGTGGATAGCGCTCGTACCGTCTTAATGTAGCGTATCGTGCCGTGGCTTCCGGAATGGGGAGTATTAATTGAGCGTTTATTTCCAGCAGAATAACCTCTAGTGAGTCACGCACCGCTATGGACGCTGTAAAATAAGTAGAACTTATTAGCTTCCGTGCTGTAAAGTGGGCGCCCGCCTCTCTGCCTGGTAAGAGACAAGCGTTTCAAACTCTTCCGACACTGAGAACTCTCTTCTGGAATCCAGACTCAGGGCTGTTTCTCCGAAGGAGAATTCACCTGTTGCTTGAGGATTGAGTTGCCCAGCGTACTGCTGGAGATGAAGAGTGCTCGCATCTCCAGCCCAGTCGATGTAGCTGCCTCAATGGAAGATATCTTCCCATTTCATTAACACGGCACCACAGCACGTTCATGCCCCTAGTCGTCGACCATCTGCAGTTCTCGGCATACCCGCCCACGGCGAAGGATCCCAAGGATGATGAGCCAGTGGGTTCTATCCTCACAGCGCCACAAGCACTTAGCAACAAATGGCTATTGTTTCCTGTGAGTGAATGGTCACGTCATGATCGGCTGCAAGGACATGGGGTGCCGATGCATCGAAGCAGTGAGAGAAGCCACAGTTACTAGGTCGGTACTTCGTTCCACCCGCACTTGTGCTATTATCTATCTCGACCAGGCTCTGTACCCGGTCATCCACACGAAATATATCGGGCATGGCACCCAAGTGTGAGTACGAGGGTACTAAAGTCTAACCTCCTTATCAAAGGTGTGCCGGTTGTATACCCAGCTCGTGTCCGAGTTCGGGTGGAGGCGAAGGCAACAACTGGTTTGTTGAACCCAACGCTCGAAGGAAAAATAATCATCATTATAAATGACTCTTATTAAAAACTTCTTTCACATGCGGAAGACACCAAAGTTATTCCCTTCGGAGCTTCCCTTCTGTTTTTCAAGTTTCCGTTCACACAGTGATAAACACATTGCGAGGACCTGATAGGTTGACGGTGATGATGATTTACCGCTACAGGCCGTTACTTTCCGAGTGTCCCGAGGATCAATAACACCATCATCCCAAATCCTAGCGGTACTGTAATAGCATGAGGATTCCGCCAGATACTTCTTGGTAACCTGAGTCGACGAGATTCGATAATACAGGTACTTCATTCGCCCTACAGCATCCTGCATAGCTTTTAATGTCTTGGGATCTTTCTTACCGCTCACCGTAGTGAGGACCTGATCGCAGCGATGGGAGAACAGAGTTACAGCGCAACTTACGTGTGCAGCCTGCGCAGCGCCCATCACTGAAATCTGAGCGTTGGGCCACATGAATAAAAACTCGGGGTCATAGGCTCGCCCTGAACATAACAGAGCTAGAGGATCGCCGCTAGGTGTTAGCTCACCCGCCATCGCGTAATTGCCAGCCCCGTGTGAGCCGCCTATTATTATGGTTATCTTCGGTACTGTAAGGCAAGAGACAGCTCGAACCTGAGCATCTCTCGGTGAGGGTTCGCGGCTCGACTGCAGATTATGACCATCTTAGCACCATCCTTTGTGATGCCTTGACGCTCGTAATTTTTGCCAACCATAAAGCCGGCTATGTTTTGAAGGAATACCTGTCATAGCGGACGAGGCTGATGACAGGGTTGCTCCTTAGGGAGGCCTCACCACAGGCATCCTGCGCTGTTCGCAGATCATGAGGAAATGCGTGGCTTTCAAAGCGGCTTGTGAGGTAAGAGGGCCTCCTAGATGGTTGGCCAGGAAACCTAATGAGCGAGTGAACTCGGTTGCTACGGCTGTGACATGACCACACTGATACGGCAACTGCCGGAGCTCATCAGGTAACAGAGGTAGAGGGCTTATTCGCGTCCGATATTATTTCGACATGGGTTTTGACATTGTCTCCTAGCTCATGTTCATCAAGAGGAAGCAGCACTTCAGTGGCCTCCCGCGATGTCAAGGAGATCTCTCTTCGGTCTGCCTTTCCGCGAGAGGCATCCCTCAAGCCTTCGCGACTAAATTAGACCGATCTCAATGTACGAACCCTGACTGCTGCCGCGGCTGTTGACTATTGAGGCGACCGCTGCGCATTCTCCCGTTATGAAGCACTCACCAGTAAGTGGTCCACCGCACACCCGTCCCATGCCGCACACTAGCGTCGTACCGAAGCGTGGCTTGAACTCGTGGAACCTGAGGCAATGACGACATGGAAGCTGGTAGGAGCCCGGTGGCAGTCGCCCACCTGCTGCCATCCAAGATTCTCACTAACACTTCGTAGGCGTTGATGGTGGCTAGAACTGTTCCAGCAGTTGCCCCAGCAGCAGGAGCAGGGACCACACAAAGCATAGTCGAGGGCGATACGAGAGGAGGGGTCCAGCCAAGGTGTGGGGGTTCTGAAGTCGCCAGCGTCGATTGTGCAGTGAGTAAGGCTGCAACGAACCTGTGCTGGTTGTTGGCAGCCTAGCAGGGGTGAGGGTGTCTCCCATTGTGTGGGTATCTACCATCCCTCTGAGGATCTTGATGGCACTTTTCTCATCGGACGCCATCTGCTCATCGGAGGGGTTGCAGAGGGCAGGACCCCGCATACTTTACATTATCAGCTACTCCCGATACTGTGGTGTGCATCTCAGCACCGCCGAGCTCCTGTGGGCCAACCTAAGGGTGATCACCACTGTGAGGATGATAATGACCACAAGCCCTGCTCACTTCCTCTCCAGTGGCTGCCTTGACCAGAGGAGGGCCTGCGAGGTAGATTGTACCTTGTTCCTTCACCATTATCATCTCGTCGCACATAGCCGGTATGTAGGCACCTTCAATGACGACGAGAATGTCGTGAAAACATTGAGTTTATCCATGGCCCCGTTGCCGACCTCCAGCGGTGCTCATACCGCACACGCATGCCAACTGCGGTATGCCCATGCTTGACATTCTAGCTTGGTTACAGAAACCCCTGCCACCGGTCTCAGGGAAGACCTCCGCTTGAAGGGGCAAGAAGGCACCACCGGAATCGACGAAATAGATGCAGGGCAAATGCAGCGATCTGTGAGAAACCATGATCCGCCGCCGGCAGCGGCAGCACCTTGCACCCACTCAGCTATGTGTTGAGCCCTCAAGTTCTTCTTGACACCAATAGGGAACATAGTCCCTCCCTTAATGGTACTCTCATTGCTGATGATTAAACATTCCACGCCATGGACTACACCAATGCCAATGACTATCGCTCCCTTATGTACCTGGTGAGCAGTGAGGGGGGCAGCTCCAACCCACCTCCCTACTACTACCGTCTTGTCATACATACCATAGGCCGCCAGAGCGCTTAGTTCCAAGAACGCCGTACCGTGGTCACTGAGGTGGGGAGCATACCACTGTGATGAGGGGTTGGCAGCAGCAGCAGCCCTCACATGAGTAGCTCTATACGCTCCCTTGCAAGGAGCTTCCCTCTACTCCTATGCAGCTGCACTGCCTTCTCGCTGCCACCCTGAAGGGGTCCCCCGTGATAGACCTTCGCCCCAACAACACCATTACATCAGCGACTTCGGCCAACTTTTGGTGTAGAGCTTTGCAGACACCTTCCATATGCGCGGTATTCCGCTTGCCTGCCGCTGACTCAGATGATAGTTTGGACGTGAGTACTCCTGCGATGGTCTTCTTATGACCTAAGGACCTTCCCTCAGCTCGCGTCCGAGTGCTCGTCTCCTACTTTTCCCCTTGGCACCGCTCTCACGATCGATGAGAGCCACTTCCTTATACCACATGCTGGTCGGGCCTCTACCCCCTCCCACAGCCCCTGCCGAGGAAGGCCGTCAATGCGACCTCGATAGGAATGGTTCACTACCAACGGCAAGAGCCCGGGGCACTTGGTGCGATTCGATGGCTTCCTCCTCCTCTTGCGAGCGTTGTGCAGTAGCAGTGGATGCAGCAGAGATGGTAACAAGGGTTTGATCTTCCCCGACTTGATCACCCTTATTGACATTCACGCTGATAACCTCTCCTCCCGAGGGAGCCGCTATCTGCAGTGCAAGTTTCAACCAGCAAAGCCTCGCGTTCTTCATTACTTCTGTCTGAGTTTTCATGCTTTCCAGCACCGCAACGACGTCCTCATCAGCGACCTTGTCACCAACCTTTACTTTGACATCGTAAACAACACCTATTCGCCAGTGCCATCACCCTTCTACGATGAGGATGCCTCCCTCCTACCCGCCATAGGGGCGCAGATCGCTACTTCTTCCACCGTTGATTTTTCCTTTGGTTTATCTTCTTTCGGTTTGCCCGACATGTACTCAGACAGGAATGACGTGTAAACGTCTTCCTAAAAGTGACGGTCCCCATCACCGCCCTCGTTTGCGTTCTGTCTAACCTGCTTCTTTGCGAAAACTGGATGCGTGAGGATTTCAATTAGCCTGGGGACGTTGGTCCGCATGCCAGGGCCTTCAAGGACCATGGCCTGAGCACACCTCGGTAGATGTGATAAGAGCAGGCAGCCGCCGCTTTCACCTTCAACCCGTTGACGAGGCACTCGAGTGTCTCCGCCCAGTCCTTCCCGACTCCGATGACTTTAACCAGAAGAGGATCGAACTCCAAGCTCAACCTATGCGACATGAGAAAAATACCCCCACTGGGATTCGAACCCAGGACCTTCCGGATGAAAATTCGACTGCTCCGAGATTTGATCCGGCTAACTAACGAGACTATGTCGATGTCTTGAATTGGATACTAACTCCGCATACGACAATCAATGACGACGAGTTTCCCGCCGAAAATGAATATCGACTGCGGATGGAGCGGTATGATGAGTATGGCCGCCCCCATAGCTTGCGCATGCGTGCAAAAATAGCGAAGCCCGCCATTACTACTTTTGCCCCTCTACCACACCGTAATCAACTCGAAGGCCGGGGATATCCTGTGGTATGGAGAATCTGAGTGACAGACGACTATTGAATGCCCTCTAGGGGAGAGTGATCCACCGAAACGATGCGATTGCCATTTCTGTGTCGCGCTAAGGCCGATGCTGTCCCCTCTCGCCCTGCATCCGATGACGCGTAGGGGAGGAGTGGCTAGATTCGTGTGAACAACTCGAGGCATAGAATAGACGCAGGCAGATTGTTGCCTTTCCCAATAACGCTGCTGAAGTTTCCTTTTGCGCATAACAATGAACAATCCGTTGGAGACAGGAGAAGGAGGTGGGCTCCAGAAGATTCGCTCCGCCACCTCTACAGCCTCTGATAGAGGAGGGCGATGACAACGACTTCTCGGTTGAGGATAATTCCTCCCCGAAAGCGGTGCTGAGGGAGGCCTTCACCGATGAGAGCACTCCCAAACCAGATAGTTATGAGAAACGCGGCAAGTGTGCTGCCTTCAACTACTGGTGTTGTATGATATTCTGTTGCCGACCACCACATGAGATGAGTGATGAAGAAAGGATTGAATGGGAGAAGAAGAGTTTCTGGGATAAATACAAAGGAGCGTTCTTCTGCTTTATTCGTTACTTTATTATGTTCCTTATTGGTATTGGTATCGGTATTGGTATATTCTTCCTTGTACTCTATTGTATGGGTATTATTGGTGGATCATCGAATAACAATAGCAGTTCAAATACTATTGATCTTGGTGAACTACAATACCCTACTGTAGTACCTGGTTATACCAATTTGAGTATTACTATCAGTCCTGTTGCAGCAGCATTAACCTACAATCCAAAGGATTATCTTATTGAAACCCAAGTTGCCTCTGGTAGTGGTGGACGACGTCTCCGACCTCAGTCTGATGGACCATGGACTGTAGCAATGGAGGTACCATATGATAAGGACCATGCAACTACTGCTACTATAACCGGTCTTACTGCTGGTGAACAGCTACTTATCCGTTATAAGATTGAAATGGAGGATGGTCGTGTTAGTAGCCCATCAGTTGCTGTTATGGAGGGCACGAAGGCTCCTACTGCCCCAAGTATCCCTGGTAATAATCATAATCATCACATAATCTCCTATTATCTAGTCTTATCATATTTCCTTCGTCAGGTTTGACAGCATCTGATACGACTGATAGCAGCGTATCCGTGAGTATTATACCACCCACTGCCGATAACGGTGCGGATATAACTGGATATATCATACAACATGCATTAGTCAGTAGTACTACACCCGATAATTGGATTAAGGCTGAGATATCACAGGATGATGCTTCTAAGGTGAGTTGCCGTCCTTTAGTGTCATCGTGATGACTGTCCCTTTCAGCCATACACTGTGGATGGTCTGGACTCGGGTGATAAGGTTGTCTTCGAGATATCCGCTGAGAACAGCGCTGGATCTAGCCCTTTCGGCAAGCCCTACAGTATGACTACTGATGATGCTGATGCCTCGGCACCCGATCAGGTAAGGTGACTCGGGGTGGTGGGAAAAATGTGTTATAGTACTCTGTAGGTCACTGGCTTGGCTGCTAATGGTAGCACCTCTAACTCTGTGAAGTTGGTGTGGACAGCTCCAGCTGACAATGGTGCTATGATACTTCGATATATCATCAGTGATGATGATGATAAGACGTATACAGTTGATGGTCATGATACATCTTATACTGTAACGGGACTTAGTCGTGGTAGTGATTATACATTCTACATTATTGCTAAAAACTCTAAAGGGGATAGTCCAAAATCAGATGGTGTATCAACTAAGACAACTGAGAGTTGTGATGCCGATCCACCAAGTAATGTTATGAGACAGACACCATTCTCTGATGGTCTAAGTGTGAGTTGGAGTAAAGCCAGCAATCCTGAATGTGATCTACCAGTCACTGCTTACCGTGTTATTGATGATGATGGTAATGAACTTTGTCAACCAGCCACTGATGGTGCTCTATGGTGTGATGTTACCGCCCTTAAACCAAGTACATCATATAATATCAGAGTCCAGGCTAAGAACTCTGCCGGATGGTCTAAGAAATCCTCCTCATCCGTCAAGATGTCTACTATCGCTAGTGGTAAATGCAACAAGCGTGATGAGATCCGCTGGTGGGTAACTACTACTAACCCCAGCTACAGCGGTCAAGAGTTCACCAAGGAGATCGAGAGCTGTAGCATCAAGAGCTTCGCCAAGCCCGATAAGGTAACCAGCTGTCTGGTCGATTACACCAAGGACTCATCCAAGACCCCCTTCAACCTGCCCCCGATATCTAGTGACTGTGGTATGTGCTACGGTGTTAATGCTCAATGCTCCATGGCGCATTGTAGCTTCCCTTGTGGTATGGGTACTGCTGCTAACTCGGCTGCCTGTCTTCAGTGCAATGATCAGTATTGCAAGCCCCGACTTCTACAGCTGCAGTGGCCTGTACACGGCCATTGGACCCCCCGACCCGCAGTAGACCCTACTGCTACTTCCTATACTATACATGCAAGGCTGCTGCGATTTCTTCTATTCCTTTACAGTCCCTCAATAGTGGTTGTCCACAACTACTGTGATGATGATGCAATTTTCGCTATACTACTACTTCTTCCCACCGGCCTTCATCATTCCTCGAGGGCCTCCGTTACGATACATCAACAACTACTCTTTTCGACAGTATCTCATGGTGTTTGGTGTTCTACCGTTAATCACCCCCTCATTACTTCTCTATCATTGGGCTTCCTCCGGGCGATGGTGTCCATACAACCCTTGCTTGAATTGCGCATTTGATCGCTGGTGGTGGGGTGGGAGGGTACACCGCCTTCAGTGGCTCCCCTGGCAGCAAACACGAGTGATGACCGCATCACAGCAGGGCTACTACTACCAGCAGCCAATTTCATCTGCGTCTGGACTAAATCAATATTGAATGCCTCTTCCGTTACAGTGTGCTCCACTTGTATACGAGGGTTAACCTACAATGATAATGATGATGATAACACTACTCCACCACCCTCACCTCCAGGAATATGAAGTCCTTGCCTCCTTTTGCCATCAGGAACTCAACAGTCCCCACTGTGACGTAGCCGGACTTCTCAGCCAAACCACAAGCTGCCTTAAGAATAGCCTCTGGGATGTCCACCTAAGCAGCGCAGTAACTGCATGAACCTCAGAAAAAGCAGCATCACCTGAGGTGGCGCTATCTCGACAACTTTTTGATTTCTCAGCTGCACGCTGCAGTCCCTTGCAAAGGCATGCGATACTTGACCAGTGGTGTCACCAAGGACCTGCGGGGTAGTGGGATCATCCTGATGAGCGAAGGGCACCTACCTGTACTTCGATATGTTTACTATTAGCCCACCATTCTTCTACGAACACATCACCATTACCGAATGATGCCAACGCCTCAGCAGTGCACCGCTCGAATGCTGCCTTTTAGACCAGATGATGAGGACACCTGTCGACATTGGATGATGCAGTAGGTGCTGGAGCTGTTCTTAGTACCACTCTCATCCCTCTACCACCGCCGCCTCCCGCTGCCTTCACAACCACAGGATACCTCAAACCCAGCCGAGCGACCTCCGACTCGCAGGTGGATGCATCCTTAACGATACCAGTACCTTCAAGACGCGTAGTTAAGGCGGTAGATCCCCAAAGCCCCACTACCTTTAGATACCGGAACTTGGCACTGAATAGCCATGTTCCTCGCTGCAGTCTTATCACCAAAGGCACGCAGCACCGAAGGGGAGGGTCCAATGAATTTAACATTAGCCTGACGGGTGTGTTGTGGTGCGTACTATAAAAGGGGACTACCTTTGCACAGGCCTCTGCTAGGTCCCAGGACTCCGACAGAAAACCGTAACCAGGATGAAGGGCATCACAACCACTGTCCACAGCAGCCTTGACGATAGTGCGGACGTCGAGGTAGGCGCGGACACCCGAGCCAATCAAAACCGACTTATCACACGCCTTAATATGGGGAGCCATCTCCTCGCCTGATGAGGGGAGTTGCTGCTGCTGCTGATGATGATAATAGATGATAAGACCTACCATTGACGTAGACTGCCACACACTCACATCCGAGGGCGTGGCAGGCCCTCTCGATGCGGGAGGCTATCTCCCCACGGTTGGCGATGAGGACCCTATTGAAGGGAGGCATGGAGGAGGGAGGGCCGAACAGGTGAGGAGCGTATTGACGTGATAATAACACAACAGAACAGCAGGTACAGTAGCACTAAAGTGATGATAATACAAACCTCTGCTGCAGCCGAGTTGGAAATCTAGGGGGCTACCTTAACGGACACAAAACAGAAAACTAGTGCCTCAGAAGAGGCGCTGCCCTCCATGATCTCACCATCGGCAACAACAACGACAACAGCAATGTTACATCTCGATGGCCGCAATGATATCAAATGAACTGTCCTAGGATTGAACTCCTCGGGTACTACGTAGCCTGGGCTGCTGCTGATTGTCCTGATGACGAGGAGGCTGATATCTGCAGCATCGAGCTGACAGGCTGTCGACATATCGGGCACTTGGCGGATACATGGCCGGGGTTGGCTTCTTGAACTCGCTGAGAGGAACAGCAGCATGACTACCCTGGGTAGGCCTATGGATGCCTTACCACAGCACAGTCGTTGCAAAGGCACATATGACGACAGGGAAGGACGACTGTAGTCCTCGGTTCACTCAGACATATCACACACTCGCTGGCCACGGCATCAGCCTCGTCATCATAACCGCTATGGGCAAGGCCAGCTGCGACCTCACCGTTGCTGGACTCTTCCTCAGAGGACGAAGGGGAATCGCCGCCTTTAACGACTGAAGCACGATACGTCTCAACGGGGTGTTGAACCTTAGACCTTTCGAATAGGATGACGTACCCTTCCCCTCCACAGTATCTCCTCTCCGATCTTCCTCCTCTTCATGTGCGACTGCCCGTGGCGCTTCAATGCCGTATATGTCATGCATGTCGTACGCTTGGGTAGAGAACAACACTCTCTGCTTTAACACCTAGGGCATCCAAGTCCGCTATCGGATCCCTTAACCTCCTCCACTACCTTCACGTTCATCATCACGTCCGAGTCTTCGACTGGCGGGAAGCTCAGATAGGTGAGCTGACCCTGATTCGATGACGCTGGTGGCCAGAGAGAGCCCACAGCAATAGTACTACTTTACAAAATATGTGCAACGGGTTGTCGTTGGGCTTGGCCTCTCCTCGTGATAGTATCTCCACCACTGCTGGATATCGATGGGAGCCTTTTAGTGTAGGCGGTAGAGGTCCATCCTTCAGGAGGTGGACGACGACGGTCTAGCCTCTGAAAGATATCTTGAGGTCAATCATGGAAGATACAAAACAGGTCGACTACTTGAGATTGGTCGTTGGTAAGGACCTCCTGACCCAAGCCAGCATGAGGCAGCTCGTACGTGTACGTCCGTACTGAATGCATGACCATCCACAACCTATCCAACCCTTGCCCTCCTACCTCCCTTAACCTCAGGTAAGGCTTCTGACGATTGTGAGTTGCTATCACCGTCTACGAAATAGTGCAACCTCACTACGCAAGGGGTACTCGTGTCCACCACAAAACCGGAGCTTGGGGGGAGCATCAGGACTGAGGAGGTTGCCCATAGGGTTGCCTACCGCTACCAGGCTTACTACCCGTCTTCGATGAATTTGATAGTATCCTTCCTCAAGTTGCAGGGGTTCTTAACAACGCATGTCTGCTTGATCTCCGGTATACTCTGCACGAGGGCGAAGGGAGTGTAGGGAGCTTGATACGGCCTGCGGTGAAATAATCGGCTCTCATCCCAGAGGTCCCTGGTTCTATCCCACCTCGGTTGTGCTGTTGGGTCCGGGACGTATCGACCATCTCGGAAGACGTAGACAGGCCTTTGCTGAGGATATGCTGCCTGAAGGGGTCTATCCAACCCTACCGTCACCCCTATCCCATCTACAAACTACAGTACTTGTAAACGCTGCTGTTGCTGTTGACGTAATGGCGATTGACCGGACCAATTGACCGTCGGCCAAAGACCGGTACCAGACTCTACTTCGCGACCACCATTCTAATACTACGATATACGAAAGGAACTCTACTGAACAACAACATTACCGATGACCCTTCACGCCCCTGCTGTTGTTGTGGGGTGTTCGAAGGCTGCTGTGGCTGCTGCTCAGATTGAGCACTACGAGAAGCGGGTCTAGATATCCCCAGCCAGGATACCGTAGGCCACAGGCTAAACGATGAGCCTTGCCGCCTTGCCGGGTGCTGCTCTTGTTGTCGAGTACGCTAACACTTATACCATACTTTCCCCTACAACCCCCCGTGCTACCCCCTACACCTACTACCTGTGGTGTCTGTCGACGCCGCGATGAACTGTTGCCCATTGTAGGGTTATAAAACGAAGCTTACTAGAATAAGCATGACCCTTGGACAGCACAACCCCTGGAGTATTCTGACACCTCTAGCTCTCATATCATGCTCTTGTCAATCGTTTCTTTGATCAATCGTCAGCAGCAGGGGGAGGTGGTGCGTAGTCCTCTACCGCCCCGAGTATCTTCGGAGCGTTGCAGCCTTCGACCTTGGCTACTAGGGAACCATCCTGAGAGGAGAATCGCCATCACAACCATAATGATGAAGGACCTCCGAGCACCTTGTAGAAGAGGAACCGAGGGCTGCTGGTACTAGAGAACTTCTCCGCATACTCCCCTACGGTTTGGCGGTCGATCTGGATCAGATTTATCCGCTCATCAAACCCGTCCATGTTAATCTGAAGCGTCGATGAGTATCCTAGGTTGATGCTGGCAGCTGACAGGCCAACCTGTAGATTTTTGAAGGTGGGCACGATCTGCTGGCAAGGTCCGCACCAAGTGGTGTACACGTCCACTACGTGCAGTCTCCTATCACCCTCATCCTCAACTACCGCTCGAAACCTGAGGAGCGGGGACCTATTGGAGGAGAGGGATACTGCTTGGTTACTGCTCCTCGTCAGTGTAGGTTGATATCAGCTCCTTTTTGTTCGCCATGGTGGAACCTGCTCTGTTAAGGCAACGACGAAAGCGTATCTGGCGCAACGTCTTTGGCGCGCGCCCTAAAATCTCGGGGACCATCAGTGACTTGCGGGTGTTCAGCAAAAATCAGCCGAGACTTAGCCGATGGTATCACAGCATGCCGAGACCGCCTCCGATCACCTACCCACCTCTGATTGAGTTTTAAGCATAAGCTTGCTGGGCTCCTGCTTGCTGGTATTGCTGGCAATGGGAGGTGTTGTGTGATAGTAAACAGCAGGGAAGGGGAGACCTCAGTCGTGCTACTGATGTTCACCCCCTCTTCTATTGATTCCACCTTCAACGGTGGTGCATTGCGGTCAGCCGTACAGAAGCCCTCAGAGTTGGCACCAATAGGGAACATGGGCCGAAGGGTGGGGGGGGGGTTGGCAGCATGCCCTACTGGAGCCGTTCCATTCAGATGGACAGGATAGCGATGGCCTTATGGTCATCATTATCACCATCACCCTCTGACCAAGGGCCTGCTGCTACCATCACACCATCGTCCTTCCATCATCTACAGCTCTTAACAGTCCATGCCCTGCTGGGTGGGGCTCTCACTGATGCTGAAGGAACTCGGTAGTCGTCTACATCCACGAGAGAGGTATCAGCCTCGTACTAGGTCTAACAGGAGGTTCCGCCTCTGTGGCCGCATAGCTAGGAATGAGATCGATCTCATCACCAATGGGGATGATGGTGAGTAGCAGCAGCAGCGATAGGGAGGCGAATGCCTCTAGTAGACACCCCTATCGATTACCCTACTTTCCACCGATGGCTCCTTGGAGTAGCTCGTTCACTCACCCCCTCGGGACAGGAGTAAGCACACCTCAGCGGCTCTCGACGGCACCACCTTGCCCAGGCCTGCTGATCTCCTCGACATTCTACGCTCTAAAGTCACCTCCGCCGACAGCCCCGCTGCCACCGTCCTGGAGCAGGCTCCATTACTGACCGACCCCGAGGAGGTGGACCCTCTCTTCTGGAGGGAAGGGTCCTTCACCCAAGCATGCACCTCTGAGCTGCTCTCGATAGCCCACAAGGTGGCAGTGGAGCTGAGAAGGAGAGTTACCGAGGTCGAGAACCCCGACAGGCATCGGCCATTGATAGGGTTCGGTGAGGTCCATCGTGGTCATACTAAAGAGGATGCCTCGGCTGTACAGAGGAGCGATCACCATGAGGTAGCCCATCACGACTGGACAGGTCCATTGCCCTCTTGAACAGGTCGATGTGGTATCGCCAGTGACTCTCACCTCCCTCGCCAAAGAGATGGGTGGCGGAGTCCACGACCTTTCTGAGGATAATGACGAAGGGATTGACTTCTCGAATGAAGGAGTCGTCGAGCCGGCTGATGGGTGTCTCTTGGGTCTTGACGAGGACCCACTCCAAAGGGCTGTCCGATCCCGTCCAGTGTGTATAATGATTACCAGTAGAGGCTCACCGACGGGGTCGACAGTGGAGAGGGTGTGCAGGCTCCTGTCTGCCCATGACAGCAGCACTGGTGAGTACCCTGTACTACTCTCGCCGCCACTACTGATGCGTAGATCGTCTGCAACTCGTCACTCCCAAGTATGTATTAGAAGTTGCCTTGGCGACTCCTACTGATCTCCGGACACCGTTACAGAACTGGGCCTGCGAGGAGCTGCTACGAGGAGCATCTTTGGATCTGAAGGTTGCCAGAGTGTAGGTCAGGATACTCATCATTATCAAGATCAGATTATCCTTCAACTGATGCTAGAGATGATCTGTCGAAGTACCCGGTGTCAGCAGGTCGGCTTCGTCATGCATTTGCCGGAGCCCATGGACGCACAACAGGTAGGTTGCTGACGATGAGGTGGGGGAGGTGTGGTAGTAGGCCGAGGTCATCTCCCGATGGCTACAGGAGGTTGGTGACCTGTCCGAGCAGCCCACGATGAATATTGAAGAGGTCTTCCGATCTCCAGTGTTTGAGGTGAGAATAATCAACAGGGCTCGTCTGTAGGGGTACCTTTAGGAGGCCTCATCGGTGGACAAAGCAGCAGGGCCCAACCCTCTGGCCCTCCCTCTGGTCTTCGGTTCAACGCTTCTGTATTGATCTCACTGGTAGCGATAGGAGGTTATACGTGGACAGAGAGTCGGGTGTGGCGGCGTCCTCTTGGGACGTGGATAGCTTGAAGGCCATGACGGACGCCATTCAAGCTAGGATACGCAGGGCTGAGGAGAATCGTGATGAAGAGGATTCGCAGGTGGTGACCACCAGGCCCAGTGGCAGTAGTCAGTCTACTGGGTCAGGTACCGGTAGAGGTGAGTGAGGAGGTGAAGAGGGTGATGAGTGGTGGATGGGAGGAAGTGGCATCGGAAGGCCCATCGGGTATGGAGGACTGCCCTGACACCCTGGAGGCCCTTACTAGAGAGTATCTCGTTGGTGGCGCTAAGGCTGATGTCTTTACTTGTCTGGACCTCCACAGAAGAGGGGAGTGGATTGGTGAAGGGGAGGAGGGAGAGGAGGAGGCTAGCAGTCTTAGGAGGTTATCAATCGCCTAGCGAGAGCATCATCCGAAGCCCCACTGGATGCCGAGGAGGCGCCTGGTCATGTCGGTGCCTACTCCTATGAGGGCACCGTCCTCATCAATGGTGACGGCCATGACGAGTGGGACCTAGCCCAACAGATAAGGCATCTTACTAGTCCATACACGGGCGGGCAGCCTCAGAAGATGCCTCTCCCTCTGGATGGTGCGGGAGGAGAGCCTAAGGAGCTCCTTAGAATGGGGTAGTACTACTTACACAGCGGCCAGAGTATGCAGGTTGGTGGCAGGTATGGTGATGAGGATATTGGTCGGCCTAGCAGGGTTTGGTCTAACTTTCGTCAGCACTGTCCAGTAGCCTTCCTCGATGATGGTCTCATCCTCCCTGGGGATGTCGAGTATGCTGTCTCCTGGGCCGACACGGTCTTCATGTGCTCGACAAGGGAGCGGAGAAGGGACTTCATGAGAAACCCTAGGAGGTAGTCCTAGGAGGACGATCAGCATCATACGTTCGCTCGGCAGAGGTTCTCAGGTATGCGGCAGTCGATGAGCCGTCCTTCGCCTCGGCTACGCACAAGGTTGGCGTTGCGGTAGTGGGCTGTCGACTGGCGGGCAAGAGTACGCTGGCGAGGGCGTTGGCCGATAAGCTTAAAGGGGCTATCAAGGCTATTGAAGTTGGTGCTGACGATAGCTGGATTGAAGAGGCTGCAGAGCAGCTAGGGGTGTCAGAAAATATTCAACTTCAGGAGGAGAGGAGGGTGAGCATTGAGGAGGTGCGGCGGGTGAGGGCTGAGAGGGAGGAGGCCGGTGAAGAGGAGGAGGAGGCAGAGGAGGGGTTTCCGGAGATGCCGGACGGGTTGCGTACGATGCCTGACTGCCACTACTTGTTGGTAGGGCCGACGATGGAGGATATCGAGAAGTGGAGGGAAAGGAGTGGTATGGCGATAGGGATGGTGATATCGATTGAAGGGGAGGATGAGGAGGTGTTGGAGGTTATACGGGGGAGGATGGGAGTGGTGGAGGAAGGGGCCGGGCAAGAAGCAGACGACGTAGCAGGAGAGGACGGGGAAGGGGATACGGAAGGGGGAAAGGGTGAGCCGATGAGGGCAGAAGAGAAGGTAGCAGTAGCAGCCATAGAGGCTATTGTCCTTCCTTCTTGTGCAGGTCCTAGCGGAGTTGAGTGCGGCAAGGGAGCTGGGGGATACTCTTGGCGTCACTACCATACGCTTGTCCATCACTAAGGATATCTTGGGTTGCACCAAGGACGTCATACAGGCGATAGATCCCTTCCTACAGCCCAGGTCCAGAGGTCCGTATCGATCATCAGCATGATTGGGGCATCTCATTCAGGATTGATGATGAGTCTGCCTGTGAGGGCCTGCCCGACCCTTGGACACCTCCGGAACAGGAAGAGGGCGTGGAGGTGCCCCAGTGCCCGATATCGTCTCGTATCAAGTACTCTCCTCTATGTGGCCCCTATTGCCCGGTAACTCTCCTTGACGAAGGCTGGCTTTACCCTGGACAGGTCAGCGTGTTGCTACTGTTGTCGATGATGAGGTGGCCAGATACGCCTACCAGAGGAGGTACCGGAGGGGATGAGTGACCAGCAGCAGCAATGGGTTAGCTTGAAAGGGAGGATACTAGGCTTCGCCGAAGCTCTGTGCAAAGTAAGATGGACCGATCTGGCGACGAGGGAGGAGGTCACCTGCAGGAAAAGTTCATGGAGGATGTTGAGGGGTACATGACGAAGTTGAGGAGGCGTTGGGATGGTGAGGGACCAGTGATGCCACCCTGCCGAGTGATGATACTAGGCGCTGAGGGGAGTAGGATTGATACTGTTCGGCCATGCGTAATAATCTTTACCCTCTGCCAGCTGGAGTGGAGGAGATGTGCCGCTCTCTCGCTGTCAAGGGAGGGGTAGAGGTGGTCAGGCTACACCAACGGTAACTATCTTTCGCTGGAGGGGTCATGGTGATATGAGCTCAGCAGGTATTCAGAGGCCTTGGAGAGGATGCTGGAGGAGAGGAGGATGAAGCTAGAGGAGGAGGCAAGGCTCAGGCTGGAGGAAGCTAAGAGACTGAAGCGGGAGGAAGAGGAGGCCAGGAAGGCTGCAGAGGACAAGGACGAGGGTATTGCCTTGTAGCATGCCGCGCGTGGCTATGATGGTTCTAGGCGATGAGGGAGGGGGAGAAGAGAGTGCTCGCCCTGATGATGAAGGCCAGGAGGAGGAGGAGGAGAATGTGCCACCACCGACTGAGGAGGAGATGCAACACCTCCGGCAGGAGGCCTTCCTAGAGGTCTCTACCAACGATCTCTACTGAGACTCAATATCCCTAGGCAGGCACTACCGTCAACACTGGGGCCGAGTATCATCGATGGTCGTTGGGTGGTGGTAGAGGAGGAGGGGGCTCCTAGGCTAGAAGAGCTGATGGTCTCCTGCAAGAGGCTGCCGGAAGCAGCAGTGGTAGGAGGGATCGACTACTGAGTGCCATCCTGAAGGTCCACATCAGGTCCTCACCACCGCTGCAGCAGAAGCTGTTGCTGCCTGCTTGGACTTGGATGCCATCGACAGAGAGGCTGAGCTGGAGCTGGAGAAGAGGAGGGAGGAGAGGAAGGCTAGGATGGAGGAGCGAGAGAGGTGGGCTGAAGAAGGCTCATGCAACACCTTTATCTCGCCAGCTCTGCGCAGACTATTGGCCCTGCCGGAGCCTCCTGAGGAGGGCATACCCGAGTATGAGGAGGAGATCGAGGACCCAGAAGAGGTCCCTAGCGAGGTGACTCGTGAAGGTCCTCCTCGTCCCTCCTCGATGTAGGGTCTACAGGTGGCAAAGAGGGGGTTCCTCGAGGGTCGAGAGAAGACCATCCTGGCCATCTCGGCTACGGTGGAATGGCTGATGGCCCTTGGAATCCCTACAACCGATATTGAGTAGTACGGCAGAGCGGAAGGCTTGGCGCATGGGTCATTCAGGTGCGGCCAATTGGCTGAGCGACATGTCCGCCATGCTCTCCGAGATCACCTCTCCTCAGACGATAGAAGGAACCTCATTTTCAAATCTGTCTGTATACCGGTAGTCCTAGCCCTCCACCCGCCCTCCCCAGTGTTCTGTCAGGTTTCTGAGTCCGACGCAGAGGCCTGGCTTAGGAGTGGTAGAGTGGGGCTCTCGAGGTTCTTCGGTAGGGCTGATGTCTACAGCATCGATGAGGAGGGGAAGGAGGCTGTCCTGGTGGACGACAGAATCATCTACATGACCAACTCGAGGTACTGGGTACATATCTGTCTGCAGCCGAGGCCCTGTTGAACCAGGGAACCCCTCCTGTCGGAGGGGCCTCTTCCAGTCCTCCTAGACCCTACTGTTTCAAGGCCTTGGCATCAGCGTGAGACACCCTACCGGTAGTAGCCTGCACCTCCATCTCGGACCAGCGTCTCTTGTCAGCATATGCGTAGTTGGCCCCCCTCTATCGGGCGTCACCAGCGTGGCCCGTCAGATCTCACAGGTCACAGGAGCCGTTTACCTCAGCCCCTCGGAAGTAGCAGCTCAATCGCCCCACGACGTGCCGCTGAGAGGCTCTGCCGCAGGTCCTCGGCTCTGTGGACCTCCACCATTCTCACTTGGGGCGGCAGCATCTTTTGGATGATCTCACCAATGGTTGGTATAGGTCTTGTCACCCCAAGCACCTTCACACTGCAGGTCGCTCCTCATCTTCCGAGGCCCTGGCCTGGGCTTTGTCCATCCGTCTGGAGGAGGCAGACTGTAGGGAGCGTGGATGGGTTATTGATGGGTAGGAGTATCACTGCGCCGCTTCTACACACAGTGGTTGTAGGTACCCCCTAGGGGTGTCGGAATTGACGTACCTGGTAAAGGCTTGCGGAGTGGAGCCACAGCTGGTTCTGGTCTTGGAGATGAGTCGTTGTGAGTTCGAGCGTCGAAAGGAGAGGGTCGTGGAGGGGCCCGCTAGTGCAGAGGGTGTTGTTAATGAGGATGTCCTCGAATCCCACTGGAGGCAGTGGATCCAAGGGCCATCCATGGACATACCCGCATACCTGATGGAGCGCTTCTTGGGGACGGCAAGGCTGATGACCATCGACGCTCGGAGGGCCACTGGAGCCGTGGCAGGGCTGGCTATGAGGAGGTGCCAAGATATGGTAGGGAGGAGGGCATTGCCCTGAAGGCAAGGCATGCTCTCACGGTTGAGTGCAGATGAAGTCATTCTACTGCTATAAACGACATCAACATCAGAGGCTCCCGTCCCCGCTGCCAAAGGGGGTACATCAAGATGTGATGAGGAGGATGATGGTTATGCATGAAGGGGAGCTAGTAAGAGGGCCTGGTGGCTGTCTGTGGAGCGGCTCGGCCCGTCAGGCCCGATGCCGAGTATGTCCGGTGACCTATGCTCGGTGTGATGGTGCTATGGTTATTGGGAGGATCCCCGTCGAATATGATGGTCGGGTGTACTGGATTGGAGGCTTGAAGGTGAGGGGATGGTACTTTAGTGTCGTCGATAGGATGGTGTCAGGTCTCGGAAGACCAGGCACATCTTGAGGAGTTCATTCAACGCCCTCAGGACTTCGTGGCCCCCGAGACAGACTTTATGAAGGTAGTGAAAGCGTCGTCACGTTGTGCCATCAGGGATGCTCAGTCCGCCGGCCCTCCACGCCTGGTAGCGACAACTCCCCTACAGTGCGAATTCGAGGGCTGCTGTGTCGTTGCCCTGGCCTCCAGCGGCACAGCAGTTGAGCAGTGTGCCTATGATAAGGTCATTTACGATGGTACAGCTTTCCGGGCTGATACCATCATCATCATGGATCGTACAGGTCGTCGGTACTGCCTAGCGGACAGCCTGAGTCTCGCGGCCTTCCGTCAATCGCCCACTTCTTACATCAACAAGGCTACTGCTGCTGCTAGTAGCGCCGATGGCGTTGATACATCGACGGCCACCAAGCACCCTCACTTCGGGACAGGAAAGGCCATTGGTATAGAGGACAGCGTCAAGTGAATTCACGTAGAGGAGCGGCACTGGCCACGTCCCTGGGCAGGTACTTGAAGGCCTCAGTAAGCCGACAGATCACTAACGGCATGAAGGAGTTGGGGGAACGCAGGCCACTCATACCCGACGGCGGTGGCGGACCGCGGGAGTAGCTGCTGCCGCTGCAGCGTAGTTGCTGAGCTATGCTGGCTATGTTGGTCAGGTCGGCGCTGAGGTACTTGGCTGCGTACCTCAGAGCTCATAACCCTCTCACCGCCCAAGCTGCGTATGTAGTTGAGGAGTGTAAGGAAGCGTTCGAAAGCTTGAGGGAAGCGTCAACAGAGCCTGGCCTGGCCACTGACATGGAGAGGCTGATGGTGGCTGGAGGGGAGGACAGAACATGTACAGATACAGAGAAGAAATTCGATGATTTATTCCACATTGGGCGGGGTGGCCGAAACGCGTCATGAGAACAACAACGGGAACAGCAGCAGCCGTATCCACGCACTGAGGGGCTTGAGTTGAGTGCCCGAATGCTACGCGTCTCAGATGAAAAATGGCACTCCTGAACCGCTTCGCTCCGCTCGAAATCGCTATGCAAAATCGTCGGCGCTGTCTCTTCTTCGTTGGCACCAGACACTTTTCATCGGTGATCTCTTCCAATTATGTTGTCCCAGAAGGCCACTTTGAACGACCTGCCCGAATCCCAAATCAAGGGCAAGAGGGTCCTCATGCGTGTGGACTTCAACGTCCCCGTTAAGGACGGCAAGGTGGCTGATAAGACCCGTATCGTGGCCACCATCCCCACTATCAAGAAGGTCTTCGAGATGGGCGCCAACAGCGTCGTCCTCATGAGCCATTTGGGCAGACCCGAGGGCAACAAGATTGAGAAGGTAGTAGAAAGCCACTCTCGCCGCCGCCGCCAGACCATCATACCCTCGATAATGATGATGAGAATTTCGTTGTTGTTCAGTTCTCTCTGAAGCCTGTCGTCCCTGTCCTCTCCGAGCTCGTCGGCCACGAGGTCACTTTCGTTGACGATTGCGTTGGCGAGACTGCCATCAAGGCTTGCGCCTCTCCTGCCCCCGGCAGCATCATCCTTCTCGAGAATCTCCGCTTCCATGTTGAGGAGGAGGGCAAGGGTGTCATCAACGGCGAGAAGGTGAAGGCTTCCCCCGAGGCCGTCGCCGCCTTCAGAGCCGACCTCACCAAGCTCGGTGATGTCTTCATTAACGATGCTTTCGGTACCGCTCATCGCGCTCACTCCTCTATGGTTGGTGTTGAGCTCCCTGTCCGCGCTGCCGGTCTCTTGCTCGCTAAGGAGCTTCAGTACTTCGGCAAGGCCCTCGAGAACCCCGAGCGCCCCGTCTTGAGTGTCCTTGGCGGTGCTAAGGTTAAGGATAAGATTCAGCTTATCAACAACATGCTTGATAAGGTTGATATGATGATCATCGGTGGCGGTATGGCTTACACCTTCATCAAGACCCTCCACAACACTCCCATCGGTAACTCTCTCTTCGATGAGGAGGGCAGCAAGATCGTCCCTGACCTCATGAAGAAGGCCCAGGAGAAGGCCGTCCAGATCCTCCTTCCTGTTGACTGGGTTTGCGCTGATGACTTCGACAACAACGCCAACACTAAGGTCTGCACCATGGAGACCGGCATCCCTGATGGCTGGGAGGGCCTTGATGTTGGTCCGGAGTCCACCAAGCGCAACCTTGAGATGCTGAAGAAGGCCAAGACCATCATCTGGAACGGCCCTCAGGGTGTCTTCGAGTTCCCCAACTTCGCCAAGGGTTCCTTCGCCCTCCTTGACGGTGTTGTTGCCGCCACCAAGGCCGGCGCTACCTCCATCATCGGTGGTGGTGATACCGCCGCTATGGTCGAGCAGCAGGGTAAGGCTGGTGAGATCTCTCACGTCAGTACTGGTGGCGGAGCCTCCTTGGAGCTTCTCGAGGGTAAGCAGTTGCCCGGTGTTGTTGCCCTGACTGACAAGAACCAGCTCTAAGAAGGATACCATTAGGATGAGGAGTTATCAGCCTTAGGGCTGCTCGTGGTAGTGGTTGCTGTTACTCGGCAACTTATATTACTACCGTTTTCACGATTATCGAGTGATTCTATTATTAACATCATGTTGAGTTAGTTCATCCCGGAGGGTCACAGCTGACGCACACAAAAGGGACAGGATTCGTATTGGTCGAGGAAGGCTCGCCGTTACTAGTAGTGCAGCACCCCCTTCAACTTCGAAGGTTAATATTATTATTATCATCAATGGTTGTGAAGAATCGTAAGGCATCAGGCAGCAGTTCGGGTGATGCTCCCGCTGCCAGTACCGCCCCTCAGGGATTGGAGGGTCTCTATCAAAGGATAGAGCCCCACTTAGAGGCTATCATGCCCTATATCAGAGCAGCAGTGCCGATCATTGAAAGCTGCGTGAAGACACTCGACGGTATCTACACTCAGTACATCAAACCCCACTGGCACGATGGGTTTGGGTGACTTCTGCTTTGCCCTGCTACTGTTGTTCTTCGGTGGACAGTTCGCCCTCACTATTCTGGCCTGGGGGGCCTTCCAACAGGCTGGTGGTGGTATGATAAAGCGGGCCTGGAAGGAGTTGAAGGTCGAGTATGTCGACAGTATGAAGAAGCTTCAGGAGGATCCCGAGGCTAAGGCGATCTTCGATAAGAATAATGACGGGGAAGTTTCGATTGGAGAGGTAGGGGAAGGGAGAGCCAAGCAAGGGTCTCATTTTCGTCGATGTCACCGTTTAGGTTGCCACAACAATGTCCTCAGTGATTGGTGCCAAGACACCTGAAGAGAAGCAGAAGGCTCGTCGTATGGTCGGTGCTACTATGAGATGTGTGGACCCCAATCGTCTATTGGATGCCGTCACTGGTTTCTGGGCGGGCATGGTCGCGGTCATAGCGGCTCTTCGTTCCCAGCTGGCTGCCTGTGTTTCTGTTGGTGCCTCCATCGGTCAGAAGGGCGCCGAGTATGCCAAAGTCTACCTCGAGAAGCCGTTATACGAGAAGTTCCCCGACTACAAGGATTGGGTTGATGCCGGCCTCAGGGCAGGATGCTCCCTCATTGGTATTCTGGTCAGTCTGTTCATGGCCAGGATAGTTACTGCCTTCAACTGTGCTATCAAGGGAGCTCAGAGATTGGCGGAGATGGCAGTGAAGGCCCTCCACGACGCTGGTTACTTGCCCAATGTCAAGGACAGAGGCTCGAGGGTGCAGACCATAGCGATGGCCCTCACGGCTTTCGGCCTATGGTATCAGGTGAGTGGGAGGTAACAAAGGCGTGAGGGGAAAATGATGTTGGTGTTTTTTCGCAGTTCTCGACGGGATTCTCGTGCCCAACTTTGATGAAGATCGTCCTCTTCCCGCTGCTCATTTCGGAGAACATCCTCACATTGATAGCTGCCCTTTAAGTTCCGTTGAGGGAAATGCGAGATGTGCCAAGGGGGGCAAGAAATATATTTGTTAACTGGATGGTGACTACTACAAGCAGTGTAGTGGTAGTGATCCGATAGGATAGTTTCATGAGACCTTATGATGCATTTTAGTTGAAGTTGTCACTCTGGATGGTATTCAATTTTGAAGCACGCTTTTCACATTCTCCCTTTGTCTGCACTATGTCGTTACATCCGATTGAGGCGGGTATCGAGTGGGAGTTGCCAAAGGAGTGGTAGGAATATCAGGAGGGATGCCAAGAAGCTGCATTTGAACTGGGGCTGCGAGCAATAGGAACGGAGACCTCCTACTGGCTGGAGTTGGACTTCTGACGGATTGTCTCCCGGTGTCCGGCGTAGTTGGTGGTAGGTTACAGGTTCCTTAACAAATCCTCTTGTCTCTGCCTGAGTGTTGCAGTAGCTCGTGCCATATTGAAGGGTCACCCAGGACTGTCCATCGTTATGATGACACCAGGCATTGATGAGGCAAGACCACCTCGCTGGCCGGACGTCGGGGATTCGCGATCGAGGTTGGGTCGGGTGGGCGGAAGTTCGATTGGATTGTGTCATTCATCATGGTCAAATACTCATCTATCGTCTCAATAACATTCGGTGGAAGTCCGTACCAAGGCTACTACTACTACTACCCTGAGTGCTGATGGCTCTCTGCAGATGAGCCATTGACGTTGAGTGAGGCATAAACAGCAGCGGCAACTTTGGTATAACCGTTGTGATGACGCGGCATGTTCCTCTGTCTTCCCTCCGGTCGATGCCTGTTGTGTTGGCTTTCTCCTGGTCCCCGGCTAAAGATGCAGCTTTTGACTCGTCAAGTGGATGGGCTTCTTCACGTGGGAAGTATTCAAAGTCAGTGAGGATAAGCCGCATCGGAAGGGGAATGATTGTAAACGGATCAAAGCAGATCTGGTGTGCCTTGGGGTATCTTTTGGTCATGCATGCCAGACTCGAGTAGGTTCAGTGTATGCAGCAGACTCAGTGCTGGAAGAGTGGTGCTTTGTTCGAGGAGTGTATGCAGTCCAAAGATCCTGCCTGGGTACTACTACCACCCTTCCACCGCTTCATGGCCGTTGGTAGGTGACGAAGGAGTGTATGCATCTGAGGGATGCCTACATGCAGTGCCGCAAGTGCTTGATAGTCCCCAACCTCCGCCTTTACGGCAACCCCTACTCGTAGTTATTATTATTAATAATTGGCATTATTGACACTGTCATGGTTTCTGATACCAGCTGCAGCCAGAGTTGACTCCCGGAAGGTTTAGCGGGGTATTCTTGCGTCAGGTGATCGGCATCCCCATGGACCCGGGGATCAATGGTGCATTGCCTGCGGCTTCCTGGAAGAGGGCCCGCCTACAGAGTGGATGGTTGCGGGTTCTAGTCCCAGGGATGATGATTTTGCCGTTACTCACTCGCTATTGCCCGCAGTACTCGTGAATGTCCTCATGTCGATCAGCAGCAGCCGCAGCAGCAGTTCCCCCAACACGGCGTAGTTCTCGCTTGAAGGTGCTCAACCAAATGAGCGGGTAATTGAACCTCCGTTCCCTCGATTGAGGATGACCCTCGCAGGACCTCTTTCCCCCACGAACCTTCGGCAGCATCTCCTTCGTCGCCCTCCTCATCAGTACCGTCACAACGGGCAACTACCAAGCGGACACCGGGAAGACGGAAGACATCGTCGAGGTGAGTTGCCTGTCAGCCACCATTGCCTTTCTGGCCGATGGCCTTAGATCCTCACACCTCTAGCGATGCGATGTTTCACGTATTCAGGAAGCGCCCCGCCGAGGATGATGAGGCCCTCAGGGATGACAGCGTTGCTTCTCCCTCTACCAGCAGCCTGGGTAGGAGTGTCGGTCGTTGATACCACATCTTTCTCATCAGATGACGAGGAAGTGCACCTCCAAAAGGCGGCGGTGGAATTCGCTGAGAAACTGCAGCTGTCGAACATTCCCGAAGTCGGGTGTCTCAGAAGGGTGGGAATCTTTCTATCACCTTTTCAGGCCCTGCCCTGCCGCGATGATGAACGACGGAGAGTCTACGGTTTTCTGTGGGAAGCTGTTAACACCGGAGGGGCGGGGAATGTTCTTTACATGTCCGGAATGCCGGGCACGGGTAATGCGTATCCTTTGTCACCGTCTAAAACAGAAGTGGTTGGTAGGGAAGACGGCGACCGTGATGGGTGTGGTAGGAGAGTTGAAGTCGAAGATGGATAAACGACGAGTGCCAGCATTTAAGTTCGCATACGTCAACGCCTTCCGTCTGGCTACTCCACAAGGCGTTTTCAAGTAAGCGGGTGGAAGGTCGTGTGATGCAGGGGTGTCCCGGCTAAGGGAGCTCTACACGGCCCTGGAGATTGGGCCTGCTAAGGTCTCGGCGGCGGTGGCCTACGACAAGCTGGACGCTTACATGCGGAAAGGCAATCCTGAGGAACCAGTTCTGTGAGTCGTACTCCGAGCCGGGTTCGAATCCCACGGGTTGCATTTTTCTGCTCAGTGTTGTTGTTATTGATGAGTTGGACTATCTGGTGACGAAGCAGCAGAAGGTTCTCTACTGTCTTTTCGACTGGCCGACTCTCCCCACATCAAAGCTTGCGGTTGTGGCAATCGCCAACACCATGGACTTGCCTGAGCGGATGATTCCTCGGGTGGCATCTAGGGTATGCAGGAGGCAAGATTACCTCTCTCGCTGGAGCTGCTTCTCCTTGTTAGCTCGGGTTCGGTCGGCTGAACTTCAGCCCCTACTCGAGTGACCAGATCGCTGAGATTATCCGTCGTCGTATGGAGGAGTGTGGAGGGGAGGCTGTCTTTGAGAGGTAGGATCCCTTCCGTGGACGCAAGGAGGAGGGCGGCGCCTCAGCAACGCTATAAAGCTTTGCGCCATGCGAGTGGCATCGGTGTCTGGAGATATCCGTAAGGCACTTCACATATGCCGGCGAGCGATTGAGTTGCGAAAGAGGGGATGCAAGGTGACAGGAGTGTTTCAGGTTGACTCATGCGCTTTAGGATGCTCTCAGGTCACCCCAGCGGAGATAAACGCCGCTCAGAGCGACACGTTCTCGAGCGTTCTGGTCGACAAAGTGGCGTCTTTGCACACCTTCCACTTCCGGTTTATGCTGGCATTCATCATGCTCTTGCGGGCCCAGAAGAATCCACAGGTACGGAGGATGGGGGTGTCCATCTCGAGGTTCTCTCCTCAGTCCATCACCCTGCATGCGGTATACGAGAAGATGAACGCTCTCTCTTATCATCATCCACCGGAGGGCTACAACGAGTACCCTGGAGGCTATGTGATGCCTTTTCGAGACTTCGAGCTGCTTGCCGTGAAGCTCGAGAACTGGGGCATCATCAACCTCTTTACTGTTATGAAGAATTCCCTATACTTGAGGGACCGTCTTGAAGATGATAAGGTGGTTGAGTGTCCGTCTAGCCTTCCTCTTTCGTCTCGACGCCGTTGCCTCAGGACGCGGGAGATGGGGTGGAAGATGATCTCCAGATGGTTACTCAGAAAAGGAAGAATAAGGATTTGCTTTCAACTGCCGATAAGCAAAGAACTCGTGAGTTTCCCATTAACGTCCCTGCTGCTTGTGCTTCTCATGGCAGGTACGGCAGTTGGATCGGTGACAGAGAAGCGTCGTCGTGATGAGCGCTTGCGGCAGTGTGCTGAAGATGAGCCAGGAGCGCTCACAGTCCGTCTGCTGCTGCCTACCATCTTTCGCCCTACTCCGTTGCATCTTCCTTCTTTGTCAGATAGTGTCGCTGAGTGGGTATATTGACAGGGCTGATGTCGAATACGCATTGAAGCAGCGGGATGATAATAATGATTTAGCGAAGCGTCTACTGCTGGTCTGATGGCAGCAGCCTTTTCATGCTAACTGCAAGTCTAATCCATAATGCCTGTTGTGTTCTCGAGTGGCGAGTAGGGTACGTCATGGACAGCACTCCACTCAACCTGCTCCCGAAAAACAACAACCGTTGAAGGATGTGTGAACTAGCTGGGATGCCCGAACTACCGTACTTCATCAGTACTTCTATGGCCGTCCTGGGGCCTACTAATGTTGTCCTCAACCAACTGCCGTCCACTCCATAGTGCGCACCTTCTGCTGCTGCTGTTGGTGATAACACCGTGCTGTGTGGCTGCAGCATCGACAGGTAGGCGGCGGTTGTAGTAGGGATGAGTGTTGCTAGTCTCTCCAGGTGATGGTGGTGGTGATAGTCCGCCTCCCCGCAGCGTCCTATCGCCCTACCTCCGCCGTTCTGATGATTGGCTCATCCTCGCCAACATACTCGCCGGTAGGCTGTCCTCTTCGCTACTCAGTCGATCCCTCATCCGTTCAGTCGTATCATTTGGAATAACTCAGTATTTTGCGGAAGCCGAGAAGAAGCGGAAAGGTGACCCCGACCCTCCACCGGCAATACCCAATATAGCGTAAGATTGGCGGGGGAGTCATTGGCGGTGTCACAAGTTTCTATTGACGGTGTCTTCTAGTAGCCAGGAAGCGAAGGGCGCATGCATCACGCTCAGGCTCGAGTATGGAGTATATTCCTAGGTTGCCACGCCAACATCAGGTCCAGATTCGTCTTAGACTGAACTCATCGCCATGATGGCGTACCGAAAAAATGCTGATCGAATCACGGCAGTACAAAAAGATGCCGTAGGTAATTCTGGTTTGGGTACGACGTGTTTGGTCGAACCCATACAGTGAGGTCTCTTATAAGAGCGGCTCTTGCTCAGCCCGAGCAAAGCATTTATCATCGAGGCTCATGTCGCAAGCGTTGGTTGCATGAGAGCCAGGGTGGTGGCAGTTACACCGCACAGCCGCCTTTCGCGAGCAAAGAGGCAGAGAAGACAATGTGACACTGAATACATTGAGACTGAATAGCTCCTTGTTAGTACAGTATACTATACAGAAGGTGCAAGAGAGCACTTGGTGACTGAGACTCAATCTACTCAGGCACCACTGACGGCCTACAGTGAAGAACTGAAAGCAGCGCTTATGAATGGAGCTGAGCATATAGCAAAGAATCTTCAGATAATCCGTTGTCGATATCGCTTAAGGGCAGGTGATTCTCGAAGCCATGCAGGCCATACTCATCTAACAGTTCAGCCTTCTCTCGTATTTGCCTCTGAGTGTTATAGTAGACGGTCTCCGGCCCAAATCCCTCCTCAACGACGAAGGTGCCATTTCCATCAACGGGAGCTCCATCAGCCACCAACAAGTCGTAGGACCTCGGTCTCCTGAAGTCCTTGCTAAAGCCAATCGGTGCAATCTGAGTGCATGTACGAGCAGTCTGAGTACCGAATGCGTATAGAAGCGCTTACCCCCAATGAAACCTTGGAGAGATCAGCTCCTGCGTGGTCCATATCCTCGATCAGCGTCTTCGGCCATTCGACGCCGATTTGAAGCTCGGGGTCGTAAGCAAAGCTGCTCAGTAGACAGTAGGTCTCATCAGCATGCTCCCACGGCTTGTGATCTAGGACCGCTTGCCATACGTCACCTTGGGGATCTTCAGGTCTCAACCTGCAAGAAAAACCTTGAGAAGCTCACCGAAGACACACGGTCAATGAATCCCGTTACGTGATAGAAGTGATGGCGGGACCTCCTCTGCTCGACTTGAGCCTTCTACGACTGATGTCCATGAGGCTGTTGATAACATCCCATTCTTCTCCCTCTGGTGTAAAGAAGGGTGAAGACAGATCGAAGTGAATCCCGTCTACAAAGTACTCGTTGATGGCAGCCTGAGCGTTGAGAGTGAAGTTTAAGATATCCCTGTTGAGATCGCGGCCGAGGTTCTCCACGAAGTCCCCAACCGAGAGGCCCAGGGATACCGTAGCATTGTATTGCAAAGCATATTCGTGTATGGTTTCGGCTTGCTCCGGTTTAAGCCTCAGCCATATCGGGGGGACGAAGATCCTGCCTCCGGGAAAGACGAAGTTCCTAGTTAAGACCAGGTGCTTAACTCCAGCTTGGAACAACGCGAGGTACTCCTCGTCCTCTCTGATCGTTATACTGAGGTCGATCACAACGGTCACAGGGCGAACTGTGTCAGGCGAGCTAGGCTCCGTAGGAGCAGCTGTAGTCGTCGAGACGGGCCTCGTGGTACGGGCTGTAGTCGTCGAGACGCGCTGTGCCGAAGAAGTCAATGCCAACAGCGCGACGGATACCAGAGAGGGCAGTTTCATGCGACTCAAAGCGATAGTTAGTGAAGAATGATAACTGAGGAGTTCGAATATCGCACACTGAGGCTCGTGCAACGCCGGAGAAGGGGCTCCAGATGACCTCAAGTCGGGCTCATGAAGAATAATAATGCCAGCTTTGAACGGATAGTTGAAGAGAACTATAGCGCCGATGGGCTGTGCGACGCACAGCGTGGTCCAGAAGGCATACGCATACACACGATTGCAAGGAGACAGAGGGGAGTGGTACGAGTCTCTACACTGCATTTACCCTTCACGGCGGGCCTCACACCTAAGGCAGTTGAAGCTGACTCTGTTCGGCCTCTCACTGTTGGTGTGCCTTCCCAATGTCTCCTCTCTTCCTGCCGGAAGAGGCAGGCGAAGGAGGCCTGAGCTTAGCTTAGCATGAAGGACTCCCTGAGTTGCTTCAAGTCCCTTCTGAGGTATATAGAGTCTCTTCACTCTCTGCACCTGTAGAGATCCATTCCAGTTCCGATCCAGGAGCGGAAGGTCCCTTCACCTCTACATGATAGCTAGGCAGTCTCGCCGGCTGCACTTTATTATGCGCGGACTGATCCTTGTGTATCCGTGCACGGCTCTTAGGAGCTTAGTGTTGTCGGGATGCTGTCCCCCGTGTGCTATCAGTTGCTATCGGCTACTCCTGCCGATGGCCGGCACGGGACGAAGGGTGTCACTATGCGGTGACAGCAGCAAAGAAGAGGCGGCGAGAATAGGTGTAGACAGACGGGTATTTCCCGCTGATGCTTCTTGTGACGATGAAATATCATCTCATGCATGTATTGCGTGTACGACCCTGCTGTGTGTGTGCCACGCTGTGAGCGTATACGCCTTCACCTAGTGTCACGGTCATCCCGGTGTAGCTGGGGTTATGGCATATCCGTCGTATTGACCCTAGTCCGCCTCTGAAACTTAAACGCTTAGACCGTTTCCTCACTTTTCCCGTCCATCCCTTCTCGTTGTCGTTATCGCCTCGCAGAAATTATTAACCAGACTCCTACGACCCCCCGCCTGCATTGACTTCAAATCCCCCAACGATCTATTGAACTGAAGTCGTATGCGCCTTGAATCATCCAATAAATGCTGCAAATCAACACCACCCCAAAGACTTATACCGCCGCTGACGGGCAATTATGGTGACCGAGCTTCAGGAAGTGAACTCTACGAAATGCGGCTGAGGCATCCCTCGTCTGCATTTCCGAGTCTTCCGGCCGACACGATCTGAGCTCGAAATCTCCGGTCAACCGGCCGAGAGGTTGCAGCCATTCCTCCGCCGATCACCCAGTAGTGGCCTCAAGGCTGTGTTCTTAGTGACATCTCGGACGCCTACTGGAAAGCATACCTCTCGGGAGGCATTTTCTCAACGGGACCACAGCCGGTAGTACCGGCCCGGCCTATGATGTGATGTGAGTTTCGATGATTCAGCAAATTTTGTGCTGCTGCCAGATTTTCATGCTAACTGCAAGTCCAATCCATAATGCTTGTGGTGTTCTCGAGTGGCGAAGATGAGGGTGTCTACTTCGTGAGAGATCGCTGCATCACCGCTGATCTCCTACAACCACCCAACTCGAGGCGTCTGTTATCTCGTGCTTATCCGGTCATTCGTCAGTACTTCTATGGCCGTCCTAGGGCCTACTAATGTTGTCCTCAACTAACTGCCGTTCACTCCATAGCGCGCACCTTCTGCTGCTGCTGTTAGTGATAACACCGTGCTGTGTGGCTGCAGCATCGACAGGTAGGCGGCGGTTGTGGTAGGGATGAGTGTTACCAGTCTCTCCAGGTGATGGTGGTGGTGATAGTCCGCCTCCCCGCAGCGTCCTATCGCCGTACCTCCGCCGTTCTGATGATTGGCTCATCCTCGCCAACATACTCGCCGGTAGGCTGTCCTCTTCGCTACTCAGTCGATCCCTCATCCGTTCAGTCGTATCATTTGGGATAACTCAGTATTTTGCCGAAGCCGAGAGGAAGCGGAAAGGTGATCCCGACGCTCCGCCAGCAATACGACGGAAGAAGAGGGAAATAGAGGAGAAACAACCAGAAGGTAACCGAGTGGTCGAATGGGTCACATTTGGCCACATTAGGGCAGACGCGGCTACTGTGGACTCGTTAGCAGCTTCAATTCTCCAGCAACGACAACATACTATCGATTCATTGCATCATCGGCAAGGGAGCCTTCTACTGTGGCTTATCCTGGATACCGTCGATGACTAGTATCCCATGGTCAGGTTTGATGATGAATTCTATACCTGATTGTTGTACTGACATCACCTCGAATCATCTCCCTTGGAGGCCTTACCTCACCCAGAAGGAGCAGCACACCCCTCAAGGGGAGACGGTTTTCAACTTCTTTGATAATCGTCAGGGGTAGACAGCGCATCCCTGCTTCAAGTCGAATCACGAAGTGCCAGGTCACACGTCGCAGCGGCACATGAGCCCACCGTGGACGAGAATCAGTCCTCGACGGCCGTTGAGGAGATCCTCAAGTGCCAGTATTGCGACAATTTTACAGTGTACAACCTCATCACCACGAGGGGGCCATCCGACTGTCATCTACTCAGAGTTCGAACTGCCACCCCACAGCCTGGCGGCGGAGTCAGGGTTTCGGTATCGACGCGGATTCCCACGGCACCTCCACCGGCCACAATGCGGCGTCCGCAAGAACAACATCAGTCGGCAGCTCATGAGGGGAATCACGCCGGGGCCCCTACTCAGCCTCCACAAAGATCAGGCAACGCCCTTACGTGCTTATGATGATGATTGGAACCTTGCTTGCTCAGGTGACAACAGACTTCGCAAGCGTCGTTCGATGCGTCGATGATGATGAGGCCCATAACGGTTACGTGTTGTGTTTGTTAGTAGAGGGGCTGCTGCTGCTGCTGCTCAGTTGTACGTTGGAGCGCTGCAGTGGTACAACCAAGACAGCGCATTACGGTAAAATCTGGATTATTGACGTGCGATGGCTGTATCTGGACAGTGTGCCGCTGAGGAAGGGTCCTCTTAGAGATGTTTTATTAGGCCATTTACCATGTTCGGTCGCTACTGTTGCTGTAATCATCGGCGATGGTTCACCTCGTCAGCCCCGATACACCGCGCCCTACGTAGCCACCCTGTAACGGAGTGGGATAGCCTTCTCCAACAGTACATCGAGAGTGGCCTGTGGCCCCACACTCTACGCCTAGCCAATACTCTTTATAACCGTCGGGATGTCTACCAGGCACCAGACTGGGTGTGGAGGCACATCGGTCGACGGGTTGTCGAAGAGAAGACGCTGACACCATCAGAGAGGCTGACAATCGTCAGAGATATGATGGAGTGTGGCAACGCCACTATCGCGCTCTGTGACGACCGTCTAGCTTCGACAGTTGCCCGAGAGGCTGCCGGCTTAACGCCAGACCAGCACAAGAACCTCATTCAGTATCTGTCATGTTACGGCTACGCTGAGGAGCTGGGGCGGGTCGTTGGGCAGATTAGGCTTGAGGACCTCAAGGGGGACTCTCTGAGGCTGATAGCCCTTCACGTGGAGGGGTTCCCTTCGGCTGCCTCTGGGTTGTACGGAGCAGCATGGCGACGATATCTAATGCAGGATCCCAACAGAACTCAAGGACTGGTCCTGATGTCGACTTCTGAGCTTTGTGGTGTGTCTCGAATGCTGGTACGAGTTGCCGCTGTTGCCGGGGCCGTTGAAGGGCAAGGCCTCCAGAAGACTCTACAGCGACTCGGAGACCGGCTCTACCAGCGTATGTGCGATGGGAGAGTATCCAAGTCGATGGTGAGATGGGGGTATCCAATCGTCTGCTAACGGTTACCATCAGCGGCGCTAGTAGGCTGATCGGCGAAAGTCTTAGCTCGCGGGAACGGAACTTTACAGTTGCTGGAGCCTCATTGGCGGACCTTAGAAACGATCTTCGGAAGCTGATCGTTTTGCTGAGCCTGTTCATTCATTTATAGGGCTCAGCAGCCCATCCGAGACCACCCTAGGGCTGTAGAGGCGCTAGCCCTGTTGGGACGCTTCCTTTTCAATTTCTCCCTAACATCCTCGAGCTGACTTGAGTCACACTCATACTGAGTCACAAGAACGATTCGAAGTATTGCGGTGGAATTGATCGATGATGGACGGACTCGAGCCTGATCCGGCCACATCTCTTGCTGTTCAGGTCGTTGACATACTCGAGACGTTCAGTGGTACCTGGCCGGCTCCCATCCACGAGAAAGTCCTTCAACTTGGCTACGCTCTGTTGCTCGATAATCATGGTCACACAGCCATAGATGGTACCTCGACTGCCGCTCGGTCTGTGAGACCTCGGATAACTGCTGTATCAGATTCTGAGTGCGCACGCGTGCTACAAGTCGCAGCTAATGCTGAATACGGGAACATGGCGCTGAATCGTATACTCACCATGAGGTGCTCGATGTTGTTGCGGTCGACAGGATAACGCCTGATGGTCGTTAATCAGGCTATCTTCTGGGGAACAACGTCCAGGAGCCGACGATACTTCAACCGATGCTAGCGATAGTGATGACGATGACACGCGCTCGACAATCCGCTCCTTCCACAGTGTTGCAGAGAATTATAATGAGATAGACCCTGCCATGGCACACAGGTTGACCTTCAAGGTGGTCGGGTGCTGCTGTTGCTGTCTTCGTTTCGTATCATAACCCGCATCAGGCTCTAACCTCGTCCGTCTCCAGTGCTGATGATGTCGCCCAGATAGTCGCCTCCCTTGGTAACTTCTCGACCCATAATGAATGTGGACTGGCTTTGAGGTAGATCTTCGATAGTGCGGGGCTGGGGTGAGATGTCATCAGGTCCTTCTGTGAAAGAGAGCTCACTATGGCACGTTTATGTGAAATGAATATGCCTCAGCTCAGTGCTGTCGTCCTGGTCCTGGCGATGCAGCACATGACCGCCTCTGCATCATGTGAGTCGAAGTGCCTCTATGCTCTCGCATGACCCCCTGTTAGGTACAGGGCAGTGCTCCTGCACGAAGTCGGCTGATAGAGTTACCGAGTACAACTATGACCCCCGCGCGGTTAGAGTAGTTGAAAAATTTTACTCGAGTTACAAGGCAATAGCAGATCGTGGATGGGTACATAGTGAATGGCATTCGTTACAGGTTGGCGCTGCTCGCAAAGGTAAGATGGTCCGAGCCCCAATGGTGCCCAAGTTGGTCTGGCATCAACAGGACCAGCGCTGGCAGCAGGGCAACTATCAGACCCGGTATCGTCATGCGGGGCTACCGAGACCTTGAACTCCTCTCTTCTTCAGGGAGTCGGTAGGTGCTGAACCATTCGATGATGATGAGGGCGAGGGAAGAGGGCAATGTCGCTGCCATCTAAACGCCGTCTCGAGCACCCCGGAGAACGCGGTGGACTCGGCTATCCGTCGAGTGCTGCGGGTGCTGGCTGTCGGGCAGGTGGTGATGGCTCGTTCGATGGGGCAACTGGATGTACTCCGGGACCTGAGGGAGGCTGAGGGAGGACGATACGTCCCAAGTAGGAACATACCTAAATGTACGGCCGGTAGGGCACATCACGCAATCCTTAGCCGTCTATGATGTTCAAAATCAACCCACGCCGCTGCCATCTAAGGACGACCTTCTCGAGGTTTACGACCCCCCTCGTTTCATCACCAGAACGGATCCAGACTTGCAGGTAGGCGCCCCCGGAAAGAGGCGGATGTCGAGCAGATCTCAGACCGTCATAGCCACCCGGCCACGACCGCCAAGCGCCATCGAGGAATGGGTGCCACCAGGGCTCCTAGCCGAGACACAGGCTGCTGCAGGGAGGGTGCGTCTCCTGGTGGTGGTTGACGAGAGTGGTTAAACTATCATCATCCTGCTTAGAGTGAAGTCGACTTCCCGCCGCCGAGCTGGTCGTCCAATCAGAGGCTTGTGACTCATCACGTCTCCAACGACCTTGTAACGGCTCTGATGCTGTGGATCAGCTCTGGGGTAGTCGCGTTGTATGCAACCCTTCATTGAAGGGGCTTACAGGTACGTGGCGGACTGGAAAGTCTGCGCCTCCAAGAGCTACAGGCAATCACCTGCATTCTATCCCTTTGCGAGGTGAATGCTACCGGCTGTTGGTCACATGGTCCTCTGTTGGGAATCAGATTTTCATCCACGGCACAGAACCTCCTCAAGTTCGGTCAGATGGCGTCAAACACCCACGTAAACTAGCTTTCATCAACTCCGCGAGACCAGAGCGCTCGGAAAATGAGGTGACTTCGATGAATTTTCTTCTCTGTATTGGGATGGTTGCTCTCCTCAGTTGCGTTGCACGCTGACTCGGTTGATGCCTGAGCTACCTCAGCTCACTCTCAGTACTCTGAATATCGATACCGTCCATCGTGACGTCCTCCTGGGGCACTTCCGTGTCGTTTGTCTTATCGGCACATGACTTGTTTCTGATGATGTTTCCGAACCCCTGCCCTCCTTCGTGTTCACCGATAAAGATCCGCTATCGACAGTCGCTTACCAAGGAACATCAAGCGTGATCAGCCGCGGTGGCTCCATCAATTGCCCTCGGCTGCTACTTGAATGTGGAAGCTTACGAAAAATCAATGATTCCCGAGTATCCACTGGGTTACCATGGGGCAATATATCATCGGGAGACAGTGCCTCTCCCGCGGCCTGGGCTGCGGAGTTGCAGCCCGCTACCTCAGAGGGCTGCCCATCCCTGAGACATCACCGAGTTGTTGCACTCGCTATGGGAACGAAAGCATGAGTATTCTCGGCGGCGCCTCCCACGCTATCGATGCGGATAAAACTATACTCGAACCGATTGATTTGAGTGGCTGATTCAAGGCTCGGGCTAGTGAGCTCCCATGGGCTAAGATGCGGAGCCGCTATACCAGAAGGCAGTAGACTGTCCTTGTATAACCCACCGAATTCATCGCGGTTCTCACTAAGAAATCTCCTTACTTCTTCCTTTTTTGGGAAGTTCGCCGCGCTCGGCCATAGCCAGCCTGTCAGGAGGTATGCGATGAATGGTGGCACACGACGATCCTCTGGCCTGATGCACCCTATCCAGCGCAACGGCCGGTAGTGCTGCATTGAGTCTCAATGCTTGAGAGGCTGGAGCTTACGGGCAACAAGGACATGCTCAGTTCTCGCTGAGGCGGGGTGTGGCTTTCTTCACTTCGGTCATCGTAGCACCATCCAATCAGCCAGCCTCAGTCCTCAGTAAAGATGGCGATCATGCTACTTGCTGATCCCTTTGCGAAAGTACCACTGTAGGGGTGCTTTTCTCGATTCGGACGAAGCAAAGAACTTCGACCAGAAATTCGAAGGATTCGCTTGTCCAGAGAGTTGTGAGCACCAGACTTCAACGCGCCCGTAGTCATTAGAGAACCGCTGTAGCCCCATACGGAAGTGCGGCTCAGGCTACGAAGTCTTAGATCACCGGAGAACCGGCTGGATTCGCCGTGAGAGTCCAATGAGCGATATTTTTCCAACCCTGAGCTTGCTTAGTGGACCATGACGATGATCGCCGCTACCACTGTGCGCATGGCACAGTCGGCGTCACGGGAAACAAGTATGAAGCCCGAGTACTGAGCATTCATTCTTTCCTGTCAGCCAGGGAAGGACCGTACACCGCGTTACTCTAAAGCGACGACTTGGTTTGGTGTGGTATCTTTCTGCTCCTTTTCCGCCGCATGGGGCCTAGACCACTCTCGAATAGAACTAGCTGTATGCGGATGCACGATTAGTGATTAGAGTGTGATGGGCAATGCCTTCGCGTGCTCAGTGCTAGCTTAGCGCGAGGGTAGCTCAGCGGTCGGGAGAGATCTACTGGAACGATGCTCCTACCGGGCACTCATAGCGGAATCAGCAGTTCTCTACTGATAATGATTAAGCGCATAGGAGCTGACGAGTTCAACCCTAGCCACATTGGAACCCGTCTCTCAAGACGTCTGTACGCGCGTGCCGCAGCTAACCGTACGCAAATCTTAGCGAATATATCGTTCGCGTACGACCAGTCAGCCAGTGGGGGCTTTCTCACCGGGCTATCAGAAGTGAAACGGTGCCTTTTCTACCTTTCGTGGAAACCCTCACTAGCAACGCTATGCTTCGTTACGGGGGGGGATTTGGCGTCGCCGCGTTGGCTGCTTCGTCACGTCACGAGATTCGCAAGTCGTGACGCCTCGGCCGGACCCCAGCGTTTATGATCTACACCAGTTTTCCAAGCCCTATGGGAAGCTGGTCGAGCCAGCTTAGCAACCGAGTGATGCATAGTAGGTGCCGGCGTGGTTGCATTGCACGGAGACCGTGAGTTGAGGGTATCCGGCCTCTCCCGTGTTACATTACATGTTCACAAGCCTGGAATATGGGGACCAGCAACTGGCTCTCGATTGGCGTTTGTGTATGACAATATTTAGGAATTGTAGGCTGCGATCGGCGGTGGTCTTGTAGGTTGAATCGAGCTGTCTCCTTCAGGAGTCGGTTTCCAATTACAGATGACAACCCACATACCGCTCGCGGCGGATCGCTCTAGACCCTCTTCCGGCTCCCAAAGGGAACGTGGTGATACTCGCCCCCGAGGCTGCCCCTTATCTACCATCGTGTTGGATCGATCCTTCCTCCGTAACTCCGAGAGCCACGAAGATGCATTCCTCTCCTCGGTGCCGGTCACCTCTGTCGATTTTTTCTTAAGTCATTCATGGTCTGCTGACGGCCTTTGGAAACAGGCGGCCCTCTTTTTCTGCTGTAGTTCGACGTCAGCTTACACGATATCGTTAATCTCATCTCTCGTGGGAGCCTCTTTCTTACATTCTCCCAGCTCTGCTTTCACAACCAACAAAGCAATCGTCTTAGTCTTTGGCTTTGTATCATTTCTGGTTGCCCTATTCATTATCCCGTTATTCAAACATCGCAACACCATGGTATTTCTTGATAAATGCTGTATACCACAGAAGGACCCCATAGCTAGGTCCTATGGTATATCGAAGCTGGCCGACTACCTGCGTGCATCAGACAAGCTGCTCATACTCTGGTCGCCTGATTATCTCAACCGCCTGTGGTGCGTCTACGAGTTGGCCGTCTTCCTGCAGACACATGATGAAGATGATGTGATTCTGGTCAATCTGGATCACCTCCAGCTCTGCGTATCGTTAATGCTCCTGCAGTTCTTGAGTATCCTTATTTTGGGCGTTACAGAATTTTTCGGCTACGGCGAACAGCTGCATATTGGATTTGCCTTGAGCTTAGCTTCCAGCTTCCTGATAGGCCGTGGCGCCTTTGTTTGCGGTGAAGAGTGGCAGAAGTTCTGTTCCAGAGTGAAGCGTTTCAACATACACAAAGCTAAGTGTTCATCATTGGCCGACTACTCCTACCTCAAGCAGCTTGTAACTGATATGTATGGTTCGGAGGCAGAGTTTGCAGCAGTCGTCAAAAGACTGTGGTTAGGCGAAGGCGAAGGAAAACACCTCCCAGAGTGGCTGTTTGCTGGTGCGTCGCTGCGAATCATTACTGCGCCTTACATACCTGTCATTGTTTGTTTCGCCGTGCAATATATCATCTGCGGGTTTAGAGGGGGCATTGAGCCTTCTGTGCCGATCTATCCTCCAGGCGTACCTTATGAGCCCTTACCGGGTAAAATACATACAATGCTGTGGACTTCACGTCTATCGATTATACCGGTCTTGATGTTGTGCTTCCGCGCTCCATTGATGCTACTCGTAGGGCATAAACTGGCGACTACTGGTTGGATCTCAGAGAAAGTGGACAAATGGTGCCGTGGTATCGCTTTCGCCACGTGTTTCGGTGTGTATAATTGTTTAACACAGATGATTTGCGGCTTGAGGATCTTTAATCATCCACTTTACTGGCCTGCGATAAGCGGGTTGACGAATGAAGCATCTCTATTCGTTTGCGGAATCGTCGTTGTAACTACGGTATCTTTAATTTTACGACGATCATATGCATATGAGCTCCTGAGAGATTCATCGTAGTCATCCTCCAAACAGCAAGTTCATATTAGACTCTCGTACTGATTTCATCCCGAGGATGTCGAGTTCTTGGGAAAGGTATCTTTCGGCTTAACTCAACGGATGCTAGCACCCTGTTTGGCATAGTGCCCTCACAACCTTCGGAACTTTCAAAGCAGCGACTGGCCGAGTAGTTCCCTGTCGGCCTCGGCATTTGATTGCAATGCCAATCCCCCAGCCTCTCGCGACGGATATGCGGTGATACGTGTCTCCAAGGATGCCTGTTCGGCTACCGCATACTAGTGTTGCGCAGGGTGTCCCCACGTGTGGTGAATTTACAGCTCTCGCCAATTGCAGCCGCTGATGCAAAGCGCCATTTTTGACACCCTGGTTCCTTGTAATATTGGTCGTAACCTCTTCAAATTGTGTCTTGAAAATATTCACCGTCAAGGGATTACAAGACCTTCAAGTTCTTTACGAAGGTTTGAATCACCCTTTATACTAGTGCAAACGGCACCTGTGAGTTTCCTCCAATTTGTGAGTGTTTACATGAACTCTGAGTGTCCACAGCGGATGATCCCTAAGTTTTCGGAGCGTTTCCTTGAGCGAACGTAGAGGAATTCGGTCTGTGTCGTGAAGTTCAGAAGATAGAGGGGCTCTGTAAGGGGTGATCACTCGGAACCCAGGCTTTGACTGAGAAAATCTTCCGAAAAAGTGTTCCGTGCCCGTTCAACACAGCAGTGGTGAGAGGCAGCACGAAGCCTTTGCTATGCGTGCGGACGACAAAATAGTGCAACTATCGGGGACAAAACTAAGGTTCAATTCTCATCGCACAACATCTTCATACACCACGAAAAGAAATGCCACGAAAAGGGACGCAGGTTGTCTACTTGAAACAAAAACAAACTTTGGTCATTGAGAAAATGTTCCGACAAGATGGACGTCAAAAAGGAGATCAAGGTATGGTATGAGTCGTCCATATGTTGCACGGTACGAATGGACGGGAGCGTACAGAGGCACCGTTACGCTCCGAAGTCTGAATAGCACAGGTGCTCGCGTCGTTCACTTCGCCACAAGCGGAAGGGGGAGAGTAAAGAACGTGCTGCCCGTGGCTGTAACAAGACACTGAGCCCCATCGCGAAGAGCACATTCGCCGCAGATGAGATTACGGCGCTAGCCCAGGATGACATACGTCACCGTGCAGGGGACAAGTATTTCGTGACACCTGCAAGCTATACGATAAACGGGCCAGTTAGTTCTCAGCAACTTGCGGGAGACCGCTTCCTTAGAAGGCATCGAGGCGCCGAGGATGTGCTATAGGCTGGTCAATGAGGTAGAGAGCAACTGAGTGTTGCTGTCTCGCTATGTGTGTCATTCTGCTGTCATTCGATTCTAAGCGGGTGTGTGCCGCTGTGCGGGCGACGGAATTGAGCGATTGGCGAGGAAGGAAGCTTCGAATGCGCGCTAAGAGATGGAAGACCAAGCCTTCTGGCAGGTCAGTGCTGTAGAGGCTGGAGTTGCCTATGAATCCATGTAGCCAGGGGTGGCTCTGATTCTTTTAGTTGTACGTCACGCTAGAGTATAAGGAGTAGCTTCTTCTAGACCTCAGTACCCTAGTACCAATGCCCACACCCCTCCCCCTCATGACGGATCACACTGGGCCATCTTTGGGCTCCCAGAGGGTTTGTGGAGATACGCGTCTCCGAGGCTGCCGCTTATCTACCATCATGTGGGATCGATCCTTCCTCCGTAACTCCGAGAGCCACGAAGATGCATTCCTCTCCTCGGTGCCGGTCACCTCTGTCGATTTTTTCTTAAGCCATTCATGGTCTGCTGACGGCTTTTGGAAGCAAATGGCTCTTCTCATCTGCTGTAGTTCTACCTCTACCGAAAAGATCACGTTATTGGCGTCCCTCATGGGAGCTTACGCCTTCTACCCTCCTGTTCGAGGACTAAAGCTATTCGAACTGAGTGTATTAGCCTTTGGCTTTGTATCATTTCTGGTTGCCCTATTCATTATCCCGTTATTCAAACATCGCAGCACCATGGTATTTCTTGATAAATGCTGTATACCACAGAAGGACCCCATTGCCAAGTCCTATGGTATATCGAAGCTGGCCGACTACCATGACAGCCATGACACTAGCCATGACATCATCACATGAACTGTGTTTCAGCATGCGCGTTCTTCTCGTGTTCATTGGGGATTGAAGTGCAAAAAAGTGCTGGGAACAACGAAATCGAACATCCCATTTGCGAAGTTGAATGTTCCAGTGCCGCGAAATTGAAGGTTCCAAGGACCGCTCACGAATATTGAATGTTCGAATGCGAAATTGAAGTTTCCTATTGCGAAGTTGAAAGTTCCATCGTGTCGAAATTGAACTTACGAAAAGCCAACGTGCGGATTCGGAAGTCCCAACGCGAAATTGAATGTTCCACGTGCGGAATAGATATTCCCGTTTCAGATTCGTACATCCAACTTCGCCCGCCTCGGCGAACTTGATGGTTCCACTGTCGAACTAGTTGTTGAAAAGGTGTAGACATTCTTGTTGCTGAAAAAGCCGACTTCTGCGACACAAGTTGTGCCGCAGTCGCATATTCAGCATCGATCAGTTTGATGATCAAACTTGTTCCTGGCAGTGTTATCTTTGCGTTTTCAAACGTTTTGGACGGGAGAGTGTCGCTGAGTTGCTGGTCGTACCGCTGAACCCACATCAGGAGTGCGATTAAACTGCAGATTATCGTGGTTGCAGTGAATCGATATGATTCTGCGTGATCATGCGCTTCGTTCACCACCCCGCCGTGACCAGACGAGACAGCACAGTTGGAGACCGCTGGGCAAGCCATCTTGTGGACGACCCGGGGGGCAGCTCATAACAGTTGATAACTTCCCGTATCGTGGGGCTTGCCAGCCCCCTGAAGTTGGCTCATATCTTGCTAGGCCGCCGAAGGGCCATCGTAAGTACTGGCCGGCTATCGCCCCAGCCGATCGTTGGCTTTCCATAAACCGGATGGATTCCGTTATACCACTCCTTCCACGAAACATGGTGTAAGATTGACGGACGCCGGCTACTCACAAACAGTACACAACTGATATGAGGATCGAGTTAGGCTCGATCGAAAACGGCTTGTCGGCTCGCGGATATTCAAGACCCGACTCAGGTCGTCCGAGATCACCGAAAAATACCTGGTTATTCTAAATGAGTTTATATAAAGAACTGAAGACTAGAAATTGGAGTGTTGGGCATGAAGCCACTACACCCGAGGAGTGCTTCCAAGTATAAGATAATCTATACCGCACTGGCCGAGGGCTATCTTGAACAGGCCATGGTCACCCCAGTCCTCATTCCAGGAGTTCACCACTAGCCAGTACTCCTCGCCGTTCTCTTCGCCCCAACCGATTATCTTAACTGCATGAAGGCCAACTATGGAGCCTTTGGTATGCTTATAGACACCGGATTTGTAAGACATAAAGTCTTCATAAACAATGTACGCGGCTGAGACCTGATTCAGCAAGCAAAGGTTGCACAAGTGTTCTGAAGCTGCTTGGGCGAGGAATCCTCTACCGGTCCATTGGTCATTATCTCCTTCTTTACGCTGCTGGTCTTGAGGAACCAGTGAGGATACCGTTCCTCGACGTAATGGCGGTCTCTGAGAGGTCGGGATTACTCGAGATCGCCTACAAGTGCTCACTTATCGAAGGTCGTCGAATACTTGCTGTTCCTGCAGGAAGTGCTGCAGTATGGACTTTGATAGCCAGCCTGAGAACCCACCCATAGCGAATCAGCTTCGGCCTCCTCAGCTTGCCTTTGGACAGATGGGAGCTTTGGATCCTCCCTTCTTGCTAACGCATCCGGGAAACTCATACGGCCAGCAGCCGTCTGATTTGATCATCTTAGCCGGAGGGGCGAAGTCTCCACCTTACAGTCCGAACGGTGGGGTCATTTCGAACGGGCCAACTCACCAGTCACAATTCCGTGAGTATGGAGCCAATGCCAAGCGCTTACAGGGAAGCCGCCGGAACAGCCGAAGGAACTGATACAGAATCGTGCAGGAGGGGATCAGCCGCATGGCTTACAGGCAGCCATGGAAGATGCTGCAACATGAGGCCATGTGCCCAGGAGACAGCAGTTTGGTGAACTTCCCTCCTGTTTTGATGCACAAGCGATCATTATAGGCTTCGGTAGTGGCGAAGGCCCAACAGCTGCCGCAGTCTGATTGATCCCTGAGGGGACAAACAACTTCACTATGAGCAAGGCAACAACGATCGGCCTCACCTGACGTGACCAATAACTCCTGCACAGTCCTTAAATCTATCCCGGGCGTCGAAGCTGGCGGGTAGATTGCGTAGCTCCTCTGGTGGATAGACCTTCTCCTTGAGGTTCTCCGTCCGGTTCAAGAACGACCCGCATAAGCGCTTTATATCGCGTAAGGCCATGGCTACAAGGAATGAAATTGAGGCTTAGCCTCTTCCCCTTCGCGACCTACTCCTGAATCTTCCCTGCTCAGCTGAAGCTGTCCATGTCGTTTGCATGGAATTTATCTCATCAACAAAGCTCTTCATGATAGCGGGTCTGGTCTCATCGTACAGCTTTGCTGCTGCTGCTTCCGTCGAGATGGACTTGAGCTGTGACCTCAAGTCCTCTTCGAAACGATCGAAGTGTTGTGCCTCCTCCTCGGGAGTGTAAACCAGTCCTGATGACGCACGACGGATGGGACGAAGGCCGATCCTCGGAGGGGCTCCTGCCTTTCTGAGCCTTCAAATCATCGAAGATTCTTCTGAGTTCCCTCACGCCAAAGGCCGAGGTCCCGAAGAGGAACCACAGAAGGGCACGGACCGCCATATTTGATCAATGTAATACTGAGCTCATCAACGATACGATCCACGATCAGGCCCCGGCAGCAGCGTCCCCACACTTCTCGGACACCACCGCCGCTGAGGGCAAGGTTCACGGGCCTCTGATACCGTCCTTGAACAGACGATGGTCACAGCCGGGATGGCTACCCAACCGTTCCAAGGTGAATACCAATTGACCGAGCCTGATCATATGCAACAGCTGCATGAAACAGGTGAGTGGAAAGGGAGATCATATTTATCGCAATCTCCAAAGCTTCAGACTTCAGCTTGCACGCGTCATGCAGAAAGTCACGTCACGAGCGAGGCAACGCTCCGCTGACTCTCCCATCGCCCACTCCCGCCTTCGCTTCACTTCTGGGACTCTCAGTACCCTTCGGGGTGATAGTGTTGGTAATGGTGGCTATACGACATGTCGCACTCGTCCTCTGTTCGGAGCCTTGTACTCGCGTGCAGGATGGGTGACAAGAGTTACACCATGTCCCCTTTTCTGGGGGGTCCAGCGTCCCTCCTTGACGGGCCTCAAGTAACCCTGCCGTTCGGAATCAGCACGGACGCTCAATCGAGCATTGCCCATTACGGGAAGAATTCCTGGGAATTCGTGGGAAGAATCCCACGGTACTTTCGGAGACCGGAAGGGAGGGCGGCGCCCTCAGGGCGCGACCGCGCGCCTTAAGCAACATCGAAAACCCAAGACGATTTGTGAATACCCCATTCAAGACATACGTGTCGAGAGTCCCGGACAAGTTCACGATGACGGTACGGCAGATATCTTAGACTCACCACAACTCATGGAGGACTCGAAGAGTGATGCCAGAGAGGAGGTCGCCTGCAGGCGTGTGCAGACAGCAGCAGCATCCCGAGGTGTAGGCGGGTAGCAAGGCAGGGTTGATCATCGTACGAAGTCGCCACAGTATACCCGTGCGTGATAGTATCGGTTGTTGTTGTTTTGATGTACGGGAGTACCGTCGCCGCCACTCTCAACACAACTCTTATTCTGTTGAAGAACGTTATCATGTAAGAAAAGAGGAAATGATCCAGCAAATGAAGATTTATAATAATGCCTTCACGGAACAAGGTGATGCCCGAATGGGAATTGGTGAGAATACTATCTCGGCTCAGGCCAATGACAAAGTCCCACTTCGCTTTGCAGTGGGGTCCAGATACACTTCAGTAACGTCACTTTTAGCATCGTCGTCCTCAGCAGCAGCCGAGCTGCGTGCAGAATTAGCAACCTAAAAGGGAGATCCACAACCACCCGGGCATCACGACTCCGCCTGGCCACGTACCCTGGGGAGTGTGGGGCGCTTGCTGACCTCGACGGGCCCCAATGAGCCTCTTCTGGTGAATTTCCCGTAGGACTGTGGTATGACTTCCCTCTTGAAGTTCCCTGCACGATTTAGCTCATACGAGTATCGCTTGCCGATCACTAGGTCGCCGAGGTCCACACTTCGACGTCGAGGAGGAGCCCATCGCGCAACCCCTCTCCGGGGAGAATCATAGCACTCCTGAGATGAACCCTATGGCAGGAGCAGCAGCAGGGCATCGAGGTAACCTGTATGGGTATCTCGGTGGTGGTGCTGGCAGCTTTGAAACAGGGACAGATGGAAGCCCACAATACTCGCCAGCCGGCTCTACGCGACAGCAATAATACGACAAGCGTAGCCGCGATGGCCAAGCCGAAAACTGACGCCAGCACTACTATGAACGCCGAAGAGCCATTCATGAGATTATAAAGTTGCCTGTAGTTGCCAGCGCTAGTCGAAGGATATGCACCCTGGTTCGATCCCTAGTGAGTCCATTTCTTCACTGGAACACAACAGGTGGAGAACGAGGTGATCGACAGCATTATGGTGGCATGCATTACACCGACAACTTCATCTTGCTCAGCTCTGACCAGTACCTGAAGCGAGTTATGAAATTCCCCCATCACCATACCACTCCTCCCCTTCTTCGTGTAGCAGCGAAAGTAGTGACATTGGAGCCAGTCCAGCAGTGAACTATTTCCATTATCATCCCGAGCTACTTCTCCGGTACTCCTGCAGCCTTGAGCTTGTCGATCTTCCTCTGTTTAATAGCCGCCAATTTCCTCCTCTCCGCAGCAATTTGGGCTCTTATAACATTCCCTTCCTCCAAGAAATCGCGGCGAGCTTGCAAGCTGGCTTCCTCCCGAGCCTAGAATTGCAAACCAAAGTACTCTTCAACCAAGTAGCCGTTGAGAAAATGCAAGATAGCAAGTCGAGGGCATCTCCACCTGTATCTGTTTCTTCAGCTCTTCACAATGGCCTAGCCTCTGTTGTCTCTCTTCCTCGGCTCTAACTCTCTCCGCCTCTTCCTGCTGCATCTGGACGAGTACTATTCTCTCGAACTCCTCTCTCTCCAGCCTGATCATCAAAGACTCCGCCCCCTCCACCGGCTCATCACATTACATCGCTTGCTCAGCCAACGCCTCTCCTTCTCCTCAGCTTGTAGTCTTCTCGCCTCCGCCAACTCCTCATTAATAGCTTGCAATCTCCGGGCCTCGTTCTGCTCCTTCTGTCGGGCCTACCAGAGGTCCCGAATAAACCCACCGTTGTTGAGGAGCCTCCTACCTGTCGCTCGGCAGCCTCGACGGCTCTCTTGGCTCGAAGGGCGTCCATGTCGGCAGCCTTATCCTGAGCTCGTTGTTGTTGAGCTCGGAGGCGTGCGAACTCCGCCTCCTTGGCTGCTGCCTCGGCCTAAAGAAAAATGGGCGGTGTGATAGGTTCAAACCCGTGCCTCCTTTACGAAAGGCCGATCCTCTGCCCAAGCGGACAGTCGAGCACGCTCCCATTACCGCCAACTCTTCCTCTCTGGCCTTCTCCTGCTGCTCTCTTTTCCTTTGATATTCTACTATCTTCTGATCTTCCAACTTGTCCGCAATCAACCGCTCTTCTTTAACTGCACAGAACCCAGACTCCCGGTTCAATCCCAGCATACGTCACTTCTCCAGCACATACTTTTTAATGCTGCAGCATTAGCCACATTAACCTCCTGTATCAACTTAGCCGCCGCTTCCCTCTTCCCAATTTGTTGTGCAATCTGTCAGCACAATTACGTCCCCAAACCGTCACCTGCCGCCCCCAGTTACCTCCTCTTCCTTTAGCGCCTCTATTTGCTTCAATATGAAGTCGCGCTCCCGATCTCTTTGCTCCTCCTGAAATGTTGCTGTGTCGATCGCGGTTACTGCTGAACGACTGAGTACCTCCCTCAATTTGGTCTGTTGTCGATCTTTGATTTGCTCAACAATAACGGAAGCCCCACGACGCTGATCCACCGCCCGTTTTCTATTACGCTCCTCATACCTGTCGTACAAACGATCCAGGTTCAACTCCCAGCCCCGACACGTATGCAGCACATTTGTAACGCTTTGAGCCTCTCTATCTCCGACATAACATCGAGCTGCTGCTCTTCCTCCTCCCTCTCAGCGTGCATATATCTGCCACCGGAGTAACCCCAACAACCCCGCCACCACCAACCTCACCTCTTCTCCTGTATCTGGGCATCTCTAATAGTAGCAACCTTCGAGTACAACATCATCTGGTTCATATGCTTAACATCGTCCATATCCTCATCCAGCTTCTCCCTAGCTCTTTGAAGGACCTAACCAGTCTGTGCGGTACTAACGGTCTGACAAGGCCCTACTGAATTCCGCTCGGCCTTCTCCTTGACCTCATTGGTGCTCCTCAGAGCATTCCTTTTCCTCTCCTCTTCCATCTTCACCATCTTCTCCTTACGCTCTTTGGACTTCTGCATTCTCTCGCCATACTGAAACAAGAGGCTCCAGCTGACTTATTCGGTATCTTGCATGCACAGTCACAGGATATTTATACCTCTTCCCGAGCCTGCCGGCGCCTGGCTAGCTCTCGTTCTTTCTCAGTCATCGAGGACCCTTCCCTCAGTCTGAGGACAGCACTGGCTCATCAACGAGTCCCGATTATTGGATATGTTGTCGGTCCGACCCAACCCGCATCTTTCGCGCCGCAACCCAAGATACCTGTTGAATTCGCTAGCTGCTACGACGGCAACATCCCGACTAGCAGCGGTCGTCGCGGCAGCACTGCTCCCAATAGGTTTCCGAACCTGACAAATCATTCAGCATCGCAGCAGTTCAAGCGGAAGAGGGAACGGCTATCGCTATCCATAAGACCTCGGTTCGATTCCCGCTACCTGCACAGTATCTTTTCCCACTATTTCCACTAGCCGTGACCTCTCTTCCTGAGGACCTCCAAAAAGTACCGAGTCCACATTGTGCCCACTCGCGCAGGCCTTCCTCGCACTAGACGATGATGAGCCTAGGCTTCCTGGTGCCATAGAGAAGCAAAGCGGCTGCGACAACGCTGGTTATCACCCGGGATGTCTGACAGGGCTCCCAACAGGTTAAGAAACCCACCAATATGTCAAATGACGGACCAGGGACCACCACCAGCAGCAAGCATTTTTCTTCCTGCACTTAGGCCAATCAGTTTCTTGCAAACTCCGCGTCACATAATCAACGCAACTTGTGGCGAACCTCAAAGGAAGTCGGCTGCTTCCTGGATTTTTCCGGCTTCAAGCCGGGAAAATCTAAGGATAACGCGAAGACTTCCAAGGAGGTCTGCAAAGTCTAAGGATGGCCCCGTCACCACTGAGGAAGTAGTTGATAGTAGTTCTATTATTGATAAGCCAAGTAATAATATCGGACCGATATTATCGGTAGGTGTCAACAGGCTTTTGATGAGGTATGGCACAGCGCGTGTTACAGGCCCTATTCCACTACTAAGCCACCAGAGGGCCAATCTATGAGTCTTAAATTCAGCACTCGTGAGCTCAATGTAGACGACTTTGCCATTCATCACTTGTCCACCATTCATTTCGAAGCTTGCCAGGGCATACGAGCGAAGAACGGGGACTTGCATGTTGCTATAGGGCCCAGCAGCCCAAATCCCATTCTCAGGAATCCTGAGTCAGGATTGGGTTCATCGTTATGTAACAACAAGCCTAACACCAGGTTGCGGAAGATGATTTTCCAAAGTGGATAGAATCCAAGATTACACTCCGTCCCGATCACTCGCTCGAAGATTCTATCTACGGATTGTATCAATTCGGCTTCAGAGGCCCGGCCCGCCGGAGCTGCCGGTGGGCCAACTCAAGCCAATCCATAGATGTGAGACCTTCGTACCCGCCGTCGTTGGCTCGCTTGGAAGCATTAACTTGACTTGGGGACCAACTCTGCCACCAGAATCTTCGACCGTCAAACCGTGGATGAACCCAGATCGATTGCCCTAGCGAAAGACCAAATAACCATTGACCCCATCTGAGGCTATACGATCAGGATTCTTAACCGTAACCTGAAATACAATTATTGAATTGAGGTAGATTATCCCCAACTCACGTGAACTCTCGACCAGTTGTCTTGGTCTGCCCCACCAACGAGTCGTTGGTGGAGAAGTGCGGTCTCTCTCAAGCCCGCAGTCACGCAAATCTAGAGTCTAGATTCTAGACTGAGCACGTGGAATATTGCGGGTTAAGCAGAACAAACACTGGCAGATATCAGTCGTTCACCAACTAAGACGCCAGACCCTAACCTGTGTGGGGTTGTGCGGGTTCCGGCGGCTTGACCCCCGGTCACCGGGGCCCGGTGCAGCATTGCGGCAATTGCAGTCATACCAGGCTGCTATTAGCAGTCGAATCCAGATCGTGTTTAGCTGACGCAACAGTCGGATCGCGCGACCCACACGAGGAAAATCAAAAGAATCTTCTCAAAAGACAGGGCGTGTGGGACAGGCCTCGAGCGAACTAGCATATCCTCAACTTGAACAGACAGCACTGCTGTCACAGCAGGACACATTTGCCCTCGCCGACTTTCGAGGACCTTGGCTGTTTCGGAAACAGGCTGTTTGCTCGTGGATGCTGAGGGCATCATGCTCTCGTCGTCAGCCGCACAGCACGCAGATGACGGCAATCTCCGGCGTCGCAGCAGCAGGCCATGAGGATGATTGAGTCATTATGATTCACCTGGGATGAACAACTCACACATGTGCAAGAGCACCAAACTGTCGCCAGCAATGTGTTGTTCTTGGGCCCTACTGCGACTGGATTTCCCGAGCGGCCTTATACGGTGGTGCTAACTTGAACGCGTCTGGCGAAACGTAGGTCGCTTTCACCTAAATGTCCGACGCGAGCGGTCTTGAAGCATTGCTCTTCAGACCGATGTGATTACTTACGCGAAAGTTACAATCTTCGTTATCAGTGCAATTGAAGACCTTGTAGATATTCCCTTCGGTCTTAAAGACAGTTGAGTTTTTGTGGAGACTTCCTCCTTCTGCATGAAGGGCTCATGTCATATCAGTAATCTGTTATCAGCTATTCATTTGCTACTCGGAGTAGCCGAGTAGGCCAAGCCTACTCCGCCGCTACCATTGGTACATACTCTCTCTTTTAGAGAGAGCGGCTTGCACAACGAAATGAATGATGAGTGCCGCCTTTCGTGCGAGATAGACATGTAGGCCTTCTTCACGCCGCCACCCCACTATTTAGATTCTGTACCAACTGACTACTTAGGGTCAATTGTATAGACTCTCTTCTGATATAGATTTCTTAGTCCCGTAGTTTTGGGCCGGTACATCGCTGAATCTGATTTTAGTTCGGCGGGTTCAAGGAATTCACGAGCCGCACCACCGGTGCGTCCGACACTGACGGTCCGTGTCGTTATCACTGCTAAGGCGCCGATCCCTCACCTATGCGCACGGCACTGTCGGCGGCTACGGCCGTAACAACACAATACAAGTCGATAGAACACCCGCCCATCCCATACAGTTTGATAGAAACGGACCCATTCGGCTGTTCAGTTAAGGTCTAATGCACTGAACGGCTGTGGCCACTACGGACATACGTTCCCAGCCTATCGCCAGTCGGTCGGGGATTGGTCATACTGACACCGCTGGTGTCTGAAGGGCCTCACACAGTGTGAGTCACACTACAGGTTTTTCTTGGGGCCACCCACGGGTCTCAGCAATGCTGAGTCAGCATCGTTGCATACGAATTGTATGAAACAATCTCGGATATTGTAGGGGAGATTGAACGATTCAACGACATCGCGGTCCCGTTTGGTGACCTCTGGCTTCATTCGCAGGCCGTAGTAGTGGAGAGACTATCTCGATGCACGTGAGCACTGCGGCTGCTGTCAGCGTTTTGGCGCCGGACAGCGGATTGGCCAGCACAAGAAGTTTATTCACAAAGGTCGAAATTCATCAGCTCACTCAAAACTATAGCCTGGAATGAAAGTTTCTCACCAGTCCTGTGCCACAGGGGACAGAATTGGCACAGCATTTGTTCCCACAAACGCGGTATAATCGTCCATTTTCATTGCTTTCTCGAACACGAGCCACGCGGAGTACATCCTTGTAGGTGCCTGGCAGGCACCTACAAGGATGGCAGGCACTGCCTCCCAGGCACTGCCTGGTTTGTTTGCCTTACTTTACTCTTTATCATGAACCCATTCGAGCTCACTTCTGCAGCCGGTGGTCCACCGGCGGTGAATACTCCTCGTCATTGCTTTTTCACAGGAGCTACTACGATCACCTTATGATGAATATCCAAGATATTCAGGATGATGAGCTCTAATTTCAGAGACCAGTGGTCCCTGAGGCCGAGGCCAGCTGGCATCGCCATGGAAGAGTGGAAATACTGATAACATGTCTATGTGGTTGTGACTCATAACTTATCCGAGAAGATGTTGAATAGGAGAAGAACTCCTAGGCAGTTGCGATTTTTTTCTGAATCACAGAGGCCATCGATACACTATCGAGATGCAGAGTGAATTCCGATCGTGTAAGGCCGATGTGCGAGGAGTAAGTGGATGCAAATCGAAGTTACTACCGACTCAGTAGTACTGAGTGGTGCCGCGCGTGTGTCTCGAGTATAGATCCTCTATGCCCGTGCATGACACGGTGTGGGTTAGCAGTTAATAACACCCATCGTTCGCACCACCGACGGATCTGCTCTCGTGGCTGTATCCACCGATCGGAGCAACTCTAACTGATGAGTTGTTCCCAAGCGATGGGAGTCAACTCGAGCCTCTCCCCGACTATGCCAAATCAAACCTCATCATCAATAGAGCAACAGCACTTCAACTTTCATGTCGCCAAAGCTGCAGAGGCAGCTGTAGAGATGGCCCGAGCCAGTCGACGAAAGTCGGCGGACTCAAGAAGCTCTTCATCTGATACTGGTGAGAATCGGAAGGAAGTGACACCGTCTTCTGGCGGCCCTCCCCCACTGCGACTCTGAACATCCTCATGCTGCTCCGAGTCGGCGTCTGTGGTGTCGTCGGTAAAGTCATAACCAGCATAAGGGTCCCACAAACCGGGACAAGCCTTCATGGCCGCCAAGAATTCACTCCGAAATTGCTCGTCCATCGGCCGCCTGAGCACTCTCAGTGGGGTTAACTCAATGACGACCTGGTTGGGATGGCTCGCTACCAAGGAGCGGAGGAACTGCCAATGCTGCTGTTGGTAGCCATAGACGATGGCCGCTGTGCTGTAGGCCAACACTTCCCGCCGGAGACCGACCTTGTGGACCAACTCGATCGCCTTGAGGTCATCGACGAGGACCCTCTCAATGCACGGGTGGGCTCGGATAGCTTCCCTCAGCCAGGAGGACCGATCGGAGTCCAATAACTCGCAAATGGTGGCGAACTGCTCAGCTACTGCCACCGTAGAGTTGATGACGACATTGATGGTCCCAATCCAGCATTCTCGAGGAGGCGGCGAGTGCTCACCTCGCAACACCTTCACCAGCGACCGATAGAGACCATTGAAAATGTCCTCCGCCGTACAAGTCACGAGCCTCTCGGCGATAACATCGGCAGGGTGCTGCTGTGAGGACAGCTTCGCTCTGTGATGGTGGTAGTGGCGACAGGCGGCCCACAGAAGGTCGGCGTCGACCCTTCGGTAGCGCCACGTACCGATTATCAGCGTCAGCCACAGCCCTCCAGACTTACGAGCGTATCTTCCAAGTAGGGAGCAAACTTTACTTGGAAGCTCGGCCGACCAGGATATCCTGCGACTTCGTAAAAGTAGTAGGTGAACCAAAGATACCAAATTGCTGGACGGCTTGAGGCGACACAGAGCGCTGTCGATCGCTTGCAAAGGCGTGGTAATACCGTCGAAGTGCTGCGACAGCACAAGCGAGAAGAACTTGGTGTTAGCAGCGAACGTGTTGAGGACTTCGGACTGCCGTAAAAAGGACTGCTTGTCCGAGTGTGAGAGACTCTCTGTGAGGCGGGGGTGGTCGACTAGCCAGTCGAGGGCCTGTGGCCGCAGGGGGGAGTAGACGTGGTGCTGAGGGATGAGGATGAATCGCCTCTACTGACCAGTATCAAACTCACATCGCAAATGACCTTAGCGAGGCCAGCCGAGCCATCAGAGTCGACCAACCCTCGCAGGAAATCTTCCGGTATCTTCTCTCCCGATAGCCCATCCATGAAGGAGGACAAGGCCTGCCCTAATGGGCGCCAGGACAGTCGAGAGCGGTTTAGAACCTGACAGCAGTCAGTCTCGAGACGAAACCCATCGACCTATACTCGCCCCGCGTCAGCGACGGCCGATAAGACCATCAGTAACATCATCATTCACGCCCTCCCTACCGTTCCAATGGCCTTCCCAAGAGTTTGAGGTCGTGCCTGGAGCTCCTCCCTAGGGAGGGTTCGCAGGGCGTTGAGAACCTCTGCTGGGTCTCCGCAGTCAGCGGTTGAGCACAGCGCTTTCGACGGGGAAGCCTTCATGATCGCGAGTGGACCCGCAAAGTCGAAAATGCGCTGTTGAGTTAGCGACCGCCCGAAATAAAGAGGGCAAGATTTGAACCTGAGATTGTTCGATTCTCGCGCTGCCATCATCAAGACCTTGGAAAAGCGGACTGTCTTTTTGGGTCCCTCAATATGGGGAGGGTGAGAAGTTTCTGTTGGCGGATGGGAGCACAGCGGGCTTCGGTAATGCAGCGGCTCCCGACGTTAGATTCTTTTCAACCACTTCCGGAGTGTCGCAGACCGGTGGAAATGAGTCTTCACCGGCCCCAGGAGCGAATCTTACGTCCTGTGAAGTGCATGGGTCAACCTATTGTCTATCCCTGTAGGGAGTATTATACCATTTTTGAGCCACCCATTTTCATGTTGCTCTCCCGTCGGGGCCGTCCCTCCTCCTTGCCTCTGACGAGCCGTCCCCTCCACACCTCCCCCGTCCGCCTCCATCGTCCCACCACCGTCAAGATGATCGACTCGTGGAGGACCGAGCCGTCCAGTGAGAAACCTATGTGGTATAACAGGTAGCCTCTCCCGTCACCTGCCAGCTTGATCAAAAGATATCTCTCACAGATTCGACCAGGTGGACCACATCTCGCAGCATCCCGACCCTGAGAAAACCGAGAAGTACCCTCCGGTAGGCTCAGCATTGCCACAGCGATCTCCGCCACGCCGTGCCCTGTCAGGTGGATGATACCCGCAAGTTGATGAAG